>RJWM01037919.1:0-17105 GCA_004363535.1 Dasyprocta punctata | reverse complement strand
ACACATGCACACACATCCCGTCCTTGACCTCTTTAGCCTTTGGTGCTATTCAGATGGTTTTCAAGGGCTGGGGATGAAGCTCAGAGGCATAAGCATCTCCCTGACAAGTGCAAGGTCCTGAGTTCGATTCCTGGTTTCCAGTTTGGGCTATTCTGAATGATGTTTCTGTAACCATTGACATGCAATCTTTGTGTGAACTTTGTGGTTTTTTTTCTTGAGTAGATAGGAGAGGAATTACTAAATATTATGGCAGATTTTGTTTATCTTTTTAAGAAATTGACATCAAAGATGGGTGTGGTGGCACATTCTTGTAATTGCAGCACTCAGGAGGCTGAAGCAGGAGGATGGCTGAGAGTTTGAGGGCAGCCTGGGCTGCATAGTGAGTTCAAGGCCAGCCTAAACTACACGGTGAAACCCTGTCTCAAAAATCAAAAACAAAAAAAGGAATTGCCATGTTGTTTCCCAAATTATCATACCATTTTTTTCCCATGAGGATTTTTAAGCAGAAGAAAGATTTGGCTTTGCATTTCTGCTAAACTAAGAAACAGACAAACCAAACAAACCCAGATGTTGAATGGGAAGCCAGTTTAACATTGAAAAAATGTACAAGTCCGTACTGGTTTTGAGGTTGTAAATTGTTTCATTGAACAAAAATTTCAAAAACTCTTGAAACTGCAAGCACTGATTGTATGAAACTATCACAGTTGTTACCGGGTGTGTATTTCTTCTCATGGATCAACTTAAGGCAGAAATGTGCAAGATCATTTTTCTCTTTTTATTAGTCACTTCCTTGGCTCTCAGTTAATGAGCTGCCTCTGCTTCAGGTGGAGAAAACTTGGCCTTGGAGAGATTCTAGCCTGGTAACTGCTTCATTCAGTGATTTCCTTCATGTATTCAGTCATTTACTTTGAGCATGAGGATCCAGAAATAGCCCTTTCACAGGTTTCAATCTAGTAACTGATTTAGAAATTTGTGGGAAAATTGTTGCTATCAGTTTTGTTGCCAAAGCAGGCTTCTCAGTGATAAATGACCATACCGGCAGGGTGTGGGCCATTAATCCTGACACATGCACCATCCTCTGTCTCTGGATATGCTATGTCAGAAGAGAATGGCTGCAGCATTAAAATTTTTCTAATCAGAAGATAGCTTCTAAAATATATTTGGCATTATATATTACATGGTCCCTGGAAAAAGAAAAAAAAAAAAAACCCCAGACATAACTTTCTCCATCTGAATGCCGGTCTTTTGTGTGCTGTGCTTGACTGCCCTACTGAGGGCAATAGTAGCAGAGGTAACTCTGCTAAATTAAATTAAAAATTATTTAGTTTTTTTGAGAAAGGGTCTCACTATGCAGTATAAGTTAACCTTGAACTCACTATGTAGCCCTGGCTGGCCTTAGACTTGCAGTGATCCTCTTGTCTCAGCCTCTGAAGTGCTGAGATTAGAGGTGTGTGCCAACACCACTGGCCTAGATTTTTTTTTTTGTTGGCACATGGGATCAAACTCACAACCTCATACCTGCCAGGCAGCGCTTAAGTCACTGAGCCAAACTCCCGGCCCTGGTTTTTTGAGGCAGGGTCACACTATGTAGTTCAGGCTGGCCTTGCACTCACGTTGTAGCCCAAGCCAGACTCGAACTCACAATGCTACTCCTACCTCAGCTTCCTGAGTGCTGGGATTAAAGACATGTGCCACCATGCCCGGCTAGCCTAGATTGTTTTTATTATTATTATTTTGGTCTTTTTGAGACAGGGTGTCTTAATTACTTTTCACTTGTTTCTGAGACAGAATTTGGTACCAGAGGAGTGGGATCATTGCTGTGACTAAACCTGACCATGTGGTTCAAGAGCCTTTGGAAATGGCTGAAACAGTGGTGCTGGAACAGCTTAGGCTGTTCCATATGGAGATTCTGGTCAGAGCTCAGAAGACCAGAAAATTGTTAAAAGCCCTGCTGGTAAAGACCAGGCTCAGGAGGTTTCTGCTGGGAAGAAAGACTGCATTGGTTGTTGGACTCCACATAATGTGTGTAACAGCTTGGCAGAAAATTTGTCTGAATTCTGCCTGTGCCCAGAGTCTTTGCCTGACACTGAGATTAAGGGCAGAGGATGATTAATCTGAAAAAAGATATTTCAAGGCAGCTGAATATTGAAACAGTGGCCTGGCTATTGTTGGGGGCTTTTAGCCAGATTTATGTTGGGAATCAAGAACAAAGAGCCCGGCATGGTGATTTAAAATGTTGTGAGTTTGGTCAGAAAGCTGTGGACTGTAAAGATAGAGCTGAGACCTCAATTGCTAAGAAGGAACAGAGAAATAAAAAAGATGGCCTGGGGGCATCCCAGGAAGCAGCAGGCCTCCACCCTTTGCAGCCTCAGGCCTTCAAAAGTGAAAGAGTTTGCTTGGAGGAAAAAGCCACAGAGCGCCATGTTCCAGAGTGGCAACAGAGGCCACAGGAGGTTTCAAAATGGCATTGGCTGCACTAGGGTTCAAAATGGCGGCAGCCACACCAGATTCCAGAATGGCAGCAACATAGAGAAGCTATTCCTCACAATCAGGTTCAGAGAGCTCAGTGATCCAGGCAGTTGACCCCTACAGCCAAGAGAGAGGAAAGTCTGGCTATTGCTCCAACTGGCAGCAGACCTTGGTGGCATCCATGTGGCACTGGTTTTAGAAACAAGAAAAATGCACAGCTTCTGCCCTGCCTGCAGAGAAAAATGTGTAAAGATGTAAGGGTGAAGCCAAGGGTGCAATGGAAAACCAAAAGCTTTGAAAAAGCCAGGAATGTGGATCGTCCAAGGAAAGCTATGAAAGTTAAAAGCCCTGGAAGTGCCGCAGGGGTGGGATCACTCAAGCCTTTTGGAGCTTGCAACCAGATTGCTTCAGATGCTGAGTGGAGAACTCCAGGGCTTAATGTTTGCCCTGCTGGATTTTGGACTTGCTTTGGTTCCAATGCTTTGTATTCCCCCATTTGTAACTTTTGGAATGGTAATGTTTATCTTGTGCCTTTATATGTTGGAAGTGTTTAACCTCATTTTCATTTGTACAGGGGGTTACAGATAAGAGTTTGTCATAGATCTCAGAGGACATTTGGGACTTGGACTTTTCAACAGTTCTGAAACTGTTAGGACTGTGGCAATTCTTGGAGATTGACTAAATGTCTTTTGTACAAAGGATATACATGAGTCCTTGGGGAGCCAGGGGTGGAATGTATTGGTTTTCCCTGTGTCCCCCCAAGGCCTCATCTAATTTGGACAGTGCTGAGTCTGGCGTTTGTGATTGGTCTGTTGTCTAGTGCTGGGATTGGTGATGTGAGTGCTGTACCCACCCAGGGGTGGAGCCGAGATACAATGTAAGGGCGAAAACCGGCCTCTTCCCTCTCTTGCTCTCTCGCTCACCAGTCCGCCTTGCTGTTTGGTGGCCACCATGAATGGCTGCCCCACCATGCCATGCTGCCTTGGAGCCAACTAAGTAAGGACTGAAACCCCTCAAGAACTGTAAGAAATAAACCTTTCCTTCCCTAATTTTGGGCATCAGGTATTCTGTCTCAGCAATGAGTGAAAAGTAACTGAGACACAGGGTTTCACTATGCATCTCAGGTTGGCCTTGAACTCACTTTGTAGCCCAGGCTGGACTCAAACTCATAGCAATTCTCCTGCCTCAGCCTCTCAAGTGCAGGGATTACAGGCATGTGCTACCATACCTGGCTCGATTTCTTTTTACAGTGGGGTGTGTGTTTTACCACTGATAAGGGAGACAATTATAGATGTGTTGGAATGAAGATTGTTAGGAGATCGTTACCAGAGTTAATTTGAGAGGCCGAGGCAGGAGGATTGTTGCAAGTTCGAGATCAGCCTGGGCTATAAAGTGAGCTCAAGGCCAGTTTGAACCACATAGTGAGACCCTGTCTCAAAAAAACAAAAACAAAAAAAAAAGTTAATTTGAGGTGAGACTAATATTCAAATTAATTTTGACCTCTAAACATGGAACAATAAATAAAGTGATTTCTCCCTCACAAAGGAAGTCATCTTGGAATAAAAAAATACAGCTTGAGAAGTCCATCAAGTGGCTAAACAACAAATGAATTTTGAGAGATAACTATATTTTATTAGAATCAGTATTTCCCTTCTCAAGGAGAAGAAAATCCAGAATCAAATCCAAAAGAGTAACTTAACTCTTTGCGGCATTAGAGGTAGATGACACTAGAAAAGGGCAGAATTTTTCAGCTGGGTGTGGTGGCACACACCTGTACCCCCACGTCTCAGGGAGGCTGAGGCAGGAGGATTACAAGTTTGAGCCCAGCCTGGGCAGCTGAGTGAATTAGAAGGACCCTGTCCCCGAAATAAAAAGGGGTGTGTGGGGGGGTGCAGCTCAGTGCAGGAGTCCTGGGTTCAGTCCCCAGTTTGGCCCCTCTCCCACCTTGAAGAAAGAAGTAGGGTTTTTCTTGTGCTCACAGCTGGCGATACCGTGAATGGATGCCTCTCCTGATAATCTTCCAGCCCGAGCTTCTGCCACTCCCAGATCGAGGCTGCCAGGTTAGGTGGGCAGGGCAGAGTGGCAGGAGGAGTCGTGAGGGTGATTCTTCTGCGAGCCAGGATGGTTCTTGTGACAAAATGCCTCTCCCCAACTTGTAACTGTGCATAGTCAGGGGTTCCATGTGGCACAAGGTATGGGGGTACCTAGGCCATGATCCAATCAGGGTGGCAGCATTTCTCTCATCTGAAAAGAGCTCATTCCTTTGTTCTGGAAACATTCAGTGTCCTCCTTGATAGCCATTTTGAGAGGTATTTTCCTTGTTGCTGTTAACTGTCTGCCCCCGGCGTGCGGCGGAACCTCAGAGCTGAACTTTCCTGACTGTGCTCTGCTCCTTCTCCACCTGTGCCCCGCTGTCCTCCCTGGCCCTGGTGACAGCGTGCTGCCCTCTGCTTGCAGGACACACACGTCCGGAGCTTTCACGCACACCCGTGCACACGTGGTGTGCGGCTTCCTGTGCCTGGCTCATCGCACGCGACCTGAGTTTCCTCCGGGATCATACACATTGCAGCCAATGCCAGAAAACTTCCCTCCTTGCCAGGAATTTCTCAGAACTTAAGCAAGGAAACATCCGCTTTTTCTTCCTTCTCCAGTGGCTTAGCCGACACCAAGCAGCCTGTCTTGGATCGTGGGCCCCGTCTCTGGTTTTGTGCTCTGGGAAGGTGCCCAGGTGTGGAGCTGGCTGTGTCCCTCCCACCGCGAGCATGGCCTGGGGTTTTCACAGCCCTGCCGGGCAAAGCCGAGGCTACAGCCCCTGTCTGTTCCGTCCGCGTGCACAGCAGATGCTCTCGTCTGCGAGGCTGGACCCATCTTGCCTCCTGAGAGAAGTTTAGCAGTGACTGTGACAGCTGAGACATTCTTGTGTTCAGGTCTCCCGGCTGGTCCGTGGTTACTACTCTCGCTTTCTCTCCCGGAGTTGGTTTATACACTTGCTCTGACATTTGTTCACCTTTGATACTGTCCTGTGAGCTCACTGTAAAAATTCTAAGAAGACTCTTTTACACTCCCATGCAAGGGCCCTCCTGGACACCCAGGGAGTTAGTCCACGTTGTACAAGTGTTCCGCATTCTGCAGGAGTTTAGGTGGGGCCGGGTAAAGGCACAGAGTGATAGATTTCATATTCTGAACTCTTATTATTTTCATTAACTCTGTTTCCTCAGGTACCTTGACGTAAATAGTTACAATTATGCAGAATTTGGTGGTCTACAAAGACTTCACACCCATGATCTCACTTATCCTCTTCTCTGAGGAGGTTGCAAATGTAAGATGTGAGCAGAATATACAGTGAATGTTTAATTAAAAAAGTGCAGTAAAAGACACATTGCCATTAACCCCCCTTCACTTTGGTCACCATTATCCCTTTGTCCTTGCCACATTCTGAAGCAGTTCTGAAAGTCCCTTTTCATGAGTGTCTTTAGTTGTGCTGTTGTGGCTGCCTCAGTGTCCTGAATTGATTCTAAGTTTTTATCTTTCGCTGTCATTTTGACTTTGGGAAGTTGCACAGGGGCAGATCTGGTGGCTGAAGTGGGTCCAAACACACCGTAATATTTTTACAAGTCTTTCTCTTGGATGGCAGTCAGGTGGCTGCATTTGCAGTATTTTCTTATTACACTGCATAAAGACACAAAAGAGAACTTCAGAACTGCTTTAGAAAGCGGCAAGAATGACGGGATACCTTTGTTAGAAACGAGGGGAGCATTCTGAGGGGCACTGATGGCAATGTGGCTTTTGCTGTAATTGAAAATTTGAAACACCGTATATTTTGGGTGCTCATTGTAAAGGCAGAATCGGGAGTTGTAAGTTTCAGGATCTCTTCAAATATTTATTGGCTGTCTCCTGATTGCAGGAGATCCTTAGGCACTGTCGTGTGTGTGGAGGAAGATGCCAGCTCGGTTGCTTTTATTCTGACTTCAGAGTATTTTATGATTTAAATGTCCTTGACGTTACTTTAAGAATTATTCATGATAAGGTTATTGCACTGTTAAGATGGTGTGATACTTTGCTTATATTACATGTGTGGGTCACCTCGAAGAATTAATCTCCAGAATGGGTCAGGGAAGGTAGTGACAGTACAGTTCAACTCACATTTTACAAGTCTTTGACATCATTTCTGCCATTCTAGTGCAAGCATTTCTAAGACAAGGATCACAAAATGAGGCATACAGTTGGGATCAAGAAGGTATCACTAATTGGTTGTGGCACCCTTCTCCTGTGGGATAGGAATCATCCTCAGAACTCTCAATTTTGCATTTCCAACAGTAACCACCAGTCACACAGGTAGATACTACTTTTTGCATGGCGTTCTCTGACCAAATGGGTAGCTTGATCCTTGCAGTACTCATTTGCTCTTTGTCTTAAAATTAGAAAAAGAAACAAGGAGCTGGAGATGCAGCTATGTGGTAGAGCATTTGCCTAGTGTGTGCAAGACCCTGGTTTCCATCTCCGGCACTGGGAAAAAACGTGAATCATTTTTTGTTTTAAATGACTATATGGTAAGGGCGGGGATGTAGCTCAGTGACAGGGGGCCAGCATAGCATGCACAGGGCCTTGGGTTCAATATGGAGTACCAACCCCCTCCAAAAAAGAAAACAAGACTCTGATGGACCAGTGCACCTCAAACTTTTAATGTGTAAAGGGATCTACTGTATCTTGTCAAAATGGAAATTATGACTTACTAAATGCTTGGGTTCTGCAATTCTAGCACCATTGAGGGTGATACCCATACTACTGGTTTGTGGGCCATATTTTGATTATCAAGGTTTAGTACTACCCCATCTGCTACAAGGCTAGAAAGACAAAGCTAGAAAATTACGTACAGTGTCACTCAATAACCAAAAAAAAAAAAAAAAAAAAAAAAAAAAAAAAAAAAAAAAAAAAAAAAAAAAAAAAAAAAAAAAAAAAAAAAAAAAAAAAAAAAAAAAAAAAAAAAAAAAAAAAAAAAAAAAAAAAAAAAAAAAAAAAAAAAAAAAAAAAAAAAAAAAAAAAAAAAAAAACCAAAAACCAGGCAAATATTCCATTAGAAGCTGAAATTTTATTATAGGATAACAGTACATAAAGCACATCTAAAATTGATGTGTTCAATGCACTTTTAATAAAGGTAATGTAATATTAAAGGTACAGTTTCTAAGTACAATATAACAACATTCATATTAGAATGAAAATCGGAGTATTTAAAAGACAACATTAAATCTCTCTTTTTTACAGCTTGTATTTACAAAATGAATCAAAATATTTTTTTTAAATTCAGGACTCAATAAAATAAACAGCTGGAAATAAGCAGACTACCGTAAAGAGTGAATTGAAAAGAAAACCCAATGTAAGTGAAAAGTTGGATGATCGTCTAATAAAGATCATTAGCAAAGTTTTAGCTCAATACTGTTTTTTAGGATTCTTGTAAATGGCTTGCATTTTTAGTGTAGCAGAAAAGGAGTTTTTACATACTGTACACAAAACAGACAGCATATATTTATAGGTACAGTATTACTGTTTCCAAACTTGCACGTATATTTACAGAAGGCTGAGTTTGTTACTCACAGAGTTTTGTGAAATTTGTGTGCTCAATCCTCAAGACCTACACACAATTAGAATCAGCATTTCATGTGATTTTTCAAAATGTGGTTTTTATTCTTGGTTGTAGAAGAAAATGTTAACTATAAGGCTTGGCACACTTTATCAATTTGCCAAAATAACCCAGGGAAAAAGTTTTAAGGGGCCAGTTGTAATTTAACAATTATGAGATGCTGACATGTGCTGGCGACTGTGCAGGCACAAAGAGATACACTCTCTACCCTAGGGGAGCTTAGGATGCTAAATGGTGCTTTAAAATCTCTTTCCAAGAGAGACCGTTAAGGAATGACATGATTTGTGTTCAGCGATTTCTCCCTAAACCATAGCCAATTCATTCTAAAGGGTTAACTATTAGCATTAGCTTTCATTAACCACACAATTGCATTTATAATTAAGGTAACAGGAACTCTTCCATAAAAATGGAAAATGTCTAGAATGGGGGGGTAAATATGCGGTGCACGGAAGCCACTAATCATGGCTTGAGAATTTATCACTTTCAGTTACAAAAAGTGCAGTAAACAGAAACATTTGCTCTATATTTATAAATTGCTCAAAAATCTTTGCTAAAGATCTTACAAATTCAGTAATATTACAGAACAATTCTAATCAATATTTAATAAGGCTAACTACATCCTTAGTTAGATATTTGATATAGTCTGATTTTTAACAATGCCAATAGATTCTGGGAGAATAAATCAAAGAGTTTAATTAAGCTCGTTATTAAATGACTTTGAACGTGAGGCTGTTTCACTCAGTTCATAGAACTGGTTGAGGTAATGTTAAAATAGATTATTCCTTGTTGAATTTGCCGTATGGCCCATGCTCCACCAATGGGTGGCTCCAACCTTCTCATGACTTCTGAGGGGCAAGGTCTAGTCCGCTACCAAGCCACCATGAAGGTTTTATATAATTGCTTATTATCTCGAATAGGAGTTAAGTATACAAATCTGTCAGGTGCCAGTGACATAATTCCTCAGTAAGAGAAAAATGTATTACTCCATTAAATGAGAATGTTTCTTTGGGGTCTAGTAGATCTGGCCAATTATCTTTCAGCTCAGGAGATACTGTGTAAAGCCAAATAGTAGCAAACATAAGAGTCAATGCAAATATATTTCCATACGTTCATATTTATAAACACCCTGTAGATGTCAAATATCCACACTAAGGAAGTAATTTTATCCTAATTAAATACACTCTAGAATAATTTATATAAGGACAGTATGTATTTAAAGAGAAAAGCATGTCCCAAATCCAGCACTCTGATACAGCTGCCAGTTGGGCACAGGTAGATATATATATATATATGTATATATATACAAATATATAGTTATACTCAGTGAAATTAACAAGACCCAAAGGTGGTATTGTCTAGGAATAAAAGGGATAATTTTTTTTTGTTGTTCACAAAAGTAACTTATCTAGCACCACACATCAGAAAAACACAAAAATAGCACACTCTAGTTCTAAACAGCTATGTCTAAAATAGATTATATAGTAAAACCGGTATTATACAGCATATTGTGGATTTGATAAACAGATAAATATTTGCACTGAGTAGGCTGTTTATAATATAACGTTTTCTTATCTATACAGAATGAAAGCCAAAAAGTTAACTGTATAGAGATGTGCAGAACAACATTAAATATTATGACTCAACGGCAGGGACGAAGGTAAATTTGAAAGAAGAGGAAGAGAGAAAATGTTTACAGGCCATTACAAGTTCTTAAGTTAGTAGTAAATAAGGAATCAGTTGCTCAAGTTGAAGAAAGCAGTAAACAAGAGATTGCATTTACATGCAGATGTCTAAAATTTGTATTTTTTTTAAGTCTATGCACAAAAGTCATTTGTTTTATTGCTTGACATTCAGTTATGGCTAGATTATTTAACCTATTTTTTTGTACTTTGGAAACAATATTGTTAAAGGTGCCATAAAAATGGACAATATTGAAAATGGTTTGCAAATAAACCACCTAACACTGCAGTTCTTTATACATATTAAAAGCCTTGTCTGGGGTTTGTCATATGTTAAATATATTTAAACTGGGAAAATATGTTGTAGCTTGAAGCCTCCCATTGGCCCAAACATCCAATACAAAAACACATCTCCACAAAAGGAGCAACAGACGACACAGGGACATTTACAGAAGCAGCCAGCTAATGTCCTAATGTGTAAGCGTTTACCACTGTTAGAGATGAGATTTCAAACCACGGCAGATAAGAAGAGAATTTTGGATTCAGGAAGATGTGTACAGTACATATGAATTTTTTTTGTGAAGTCATATTCACTATATTGCTCAAGAATGATCTGCATTTACATATGCAATCGGTTCAGTGATAACCAAGTTCCTGGAAATAGTATTCCTCTACATCAGAGTGACAGTGAGTGAGAAAGGAATCAGGCATAAACACGGGAGAGAATTTTGTTGCTCTCAGAGAACAACGTGATGGCATGCGCAGTATATCAGAGCTAACTGCAAACTATCCTTCCCTAGCTGCCAGAGGGGTCGAAGACAAAGTGTGGTACTGCTCAAAAGCACACGAAAATGTAAACGGCAGACACAGATTCTCTGCGTATCTATTTTAAAACATTCAGATTCACTTTCTCCACACAAGACTCCACGTTACGTTGCATCACTGAAGAAAGGTGGTTTCTATTTGGATTGAATATTCTGTCATTCATTTATGAAGAAATAAATGACTGAATGTATTTATTGCTCTAAGTTCTGAGGGTGTGGCTGAACATGGAGATGCCCTCTCTCTAACTTGGCTCCCTGGCAGGAAGCCAGGCTTCTGGACTATTTTCAGAATTATGTCGAGAGCCTGACAAAACCGATCACACATACACACACAAACAAGGAAACAGACCCGGAAATTCAACCAATTACTTTTGGAGACATTGCTAGTCAACCTTCTCATCTCTTAAAAATAAACAGCAATGGGAAGGCCTCTTTAATCACCTCTGGTGGAACCTTTTCATATACTGATGTTCCGGGACAAAATGAAGACCTGTGTTATACACCATTAGCAACAGATCAAGGTTTATTGTTGCAATTGCATTTATGGGCACATATTTCGAGCTGTAATACAAAGTCACTTTCATGGGGTTCTGTATCATGATTTTATTAGAAATGGCAATCACATGTTATACTATGTGAAAATGTCAACCACCTGTGTGTGTGTGTGTGTGTGTGTGTGTGTGAGACTATAAATAGAGGGAAATGATGAGAGAAGGGGAGGGATATTTCTGCCATTTTTCATATTCTTTGCTAACAAAACAAGTGAAAGTATCTTTGTCATGCAATAGGCATGGAAAGTTTTCTCAAATTATGCTTCTCAACATTAAGAAGAAAGTAAGCAAATATAGTGAATGTAGTATATTCCAGAGGTGGGAGAATCAGAACCAACAATCAGTTCCTCTGACTTTATGGCAAGTAATATATGGGAATATGTAAACAAAAAGTTATTTTAGAAGGGTGGATATGTAACCCTAATAGCTGGGTTGGGTAGCTGTCACCCAAGTGGAGTCTGATTTGTCTTTGAACAGTGGCTCTAGCATCAGATATCTATAAACTACAAATGCGTCAGCAAGAACTGTTTTAGATAAAGGGATTTTTGGTTCACTTCTAGAGGAGAACATGGTGAAAACAACAGCTAATTGCTGGCATTTTAAAAACAAAATATGTTGCATCTTTATCCATTTCACTGTAGTGATGAAGAAGTCTTATTACTGGTTTTAAAGGTTTTTTTTAATCTGTAATATATAGAGTTTGAAATAGTTTAAAACATAAAATATTTTAATATTTTAAAATATCAGAGAAATGGTAACTAGGATATATAAGGGCTGCACTTTGACGCTCTGTATTGGTGTATTTATATTTTGAACATACTGCAACTTGCTAAGTTATTCAGTGTTCTTAAATACACAAACTGAAGAGCAGGTAAGTTTTGAACTCAAAATGAGACAACAGCAAAGCGTTTACACACACACGCAGTTCTACACAGTTCATTTGTGCCTTGGAGGGATAATATTATCGTTATTAATAGTCATAAAAAACACAATTTGTCCCAGTAGTACTGGCCACCCTGTTTTAAGAGTTTTAGAAGATCCCTGAGCGCGTTGCTTCTGACTCTTAACCCCAACTCCAAAAAAGATCGGGCTTCTATCCTTGATAGCAAGATGGATTGTCATTCACAGTAAGTCAATCATAAGGTGCTTATTTACCCTTTTTTTTTTCACCAATCAGCACAAAGGACTGTCAGAAAATAACTTTTATTATTATTATTATTATTATTATCTTAAAATAATAGCACTGGAAGGACACATGATTGAAACAATCAATGTTTGCAACAGTGGCTTTAGGATTATTATCTGGCTGCCCCTTGACAATAACAAGTGATTCGATCGACATTCCTTAGCCAAAAATAAAAGGAAAAAAAAAAAAAAACAAGAAACAACTAAACGAAACAAAAAACCAAAACGCAAACACTGTACAAATATGTATTTTTCCCTGAGGGTTCAAGGTACACCCGCAAGTGCTCTATGTACATATTGCACTGGAGAGGAATGACGTGTGCAAAACAGCAACAGAAGCTGACAAGCCGCTCAGACCCGCGCGGCGAGGACTCGCTACGGCGCTCTGCATTGGGAATGTCGGAACACAAACAGCCACCCCTTCGTCTACCACGAAAAACACAAACCCCTACTATGGCACATTCAATGAAATAAAAAGTTTCCCAAAGACAAGATAGACAAATTCCATCACGAAAATAATACAAAGTTTTGTTTGTTTGTATTTTTTTTTTAGAAAATTACATTACTTTCTTTCTTTGTTTCACATTACAAAATCATTTTTTTTTTCTTTACACAAATCACATTTTATTGCAGGAATATTTCAAGTGCCATCAAATATTTATAGAAGGGTTAAAAAAATAGAAGTCTCTCTAAAGTGGTCCAGACAAGGCTTTGTATAGAATAAATCTTTTTTTTTTTTTCTTTCCATCTTCTAGTTTTGATTTAAGTATTTTGAATACATTTTCTTTTTCATTGACACTTAGTAGCCTAGAAGCGGTCCGACACATACACATCACACACACGCAAACCTTACACACACGCACATACACAGGCACGCACGCACGCACGCACGCGCCTTCCTCGCCTGACCCTCCGCCCACTCCCATATGCTCACAGAGATCTGGTTATCCACACTATAAAGAACAACCAAACTTAGAAGCAGTGTCTTACGTCATGTTTTCCTTACATCAGGAAGGGTGGATTAGGATGCTGAAGACTTTTCAAAAAACTCATAGCTTTAACACAAATTAGGATGCTGAACACTTAAAAAAAAAATCCATAACTTTAACACGGTTTGCAAACTGTCCAAAAAGCACTTTCATCTGCACTTTTGATTTCACTGTGACCATGGTCAGTTTCTTCTCACCATACGGGGACACCATTGTAGCAGTGGTACAATGCTTTGTACAAAGCTTTATTTACCTTCTTTTAAAAGATTACATAAAAATGTTAGAGGAGCCAACTGGACAAGGAAGGATGTTCCAATCCTTAAAAGACTACTGGACATTTACGTTTAGGAGACTTTGATTATATGAACTATCCAGAATAATCATCCTGGTATCACCTAGTGTTTTGTGTCATCACACAGGTGGTTTTTTTTTTTTTTTTTTTTAAAGGAAGAAAATAAAAATGCAAAGGTTTTCACATCCTTTTCTAGACAAAGGATTATTCTCAACTGCATTTATTGTTCAGCTTCAGATCCTAACTTAGACCCACATACTAGTTGTTCCCTCAGTTTCTCCGAGCACATCTGTCTCTACTATTCTGTTCCTACACGGTCAGTGGACTTCACTCTGAAAGTTCACCTGCTTTGCTTTCAGAAACACCTAGAAGCAGCATCATGTTACTCTGTCTTGGTTTACTATAAAAAAGCAATGTCACCATGTCATCACTATTAATGAGATTAGAGGATCATTTTCATTTTGTTTTGCATTATGCCCATGCAAAATCCTTTCTGGGAAAGGGAATTTTGTTTTAAGTTCAACGTTACTTTCTCTCTCACCCTTAGAGAAGTTCAATTAGCTCTTATTCACAAATGGACACTGGAATTAGGTTTAGTTGCTCTTTAATGCGCTAGCACCTGAGGCTGGTCATATTCAGAAAGCTTTGGTTAAAAAGAAGTTATTTATACTTTAATAAAACCATCCCCAAATTTAGTGAATCTGAGTGACAAAAACCAAAATACCCCCCTCCCCCAAGAGATCCCACACCATTTCCCCTAAAAGAAGAAACAACAGAAGATATAATGGACAAATAAATAACTGAACTAAGCTTGATACTCTTTTCAGAGTATAAATACTATGAATCTTTAAAGGAACTATGCTTACTTAAATAAAAGCTTGATTTAACCCTTATTGCCCAAATATAAATACTATATGCTGACAGTTAACTTCTCTATATAAACACATAAAATTTCATATGCCTTAAGAAATTTAAGTAAATATTACTCTCATCTTCTATTTATGGTTAAATCCTTACAATCTCTCTTGAAAAAAAAAAAAGTGGATGTCATTTAGGCTTCATACACACTTCTGTGTAAATAATTCCTTCTCCAAGGGCCTCAGGAAACAAGTCAGGAAATCAGTGGGGTGTAAAGCAGAGTAAAGTGCTCTGAGAAACTGGGCCTAGGGGTGCAGCTTGACCCCGGCGGGGTCACAGTTCCTGCGGAAGATTCTGGAGCAGCCCTAGTGGCAGAGGAGGCGGCCTCTGAACGTGCAGGCTTCTCAGAAACGCCCACCTTCACACCACGGAAGACGTTCTCTCTTCCTTACGAATGTGGTCTTGGATGTCAGAGCCTTCGTTGGAATGCCACTCTGGGTGTGACTCAGGTCTTCTACATGCCTACATTCCCAAAAGGTCACTTGTTTTCAAAATATACACCCTTGTACATCAGAGTGTTCCTTTGCTGTTCCCCACTGGGGATGATTAAAGAACAGGAAATTAAACAAAAATAACTCAGTCGTTCTCACCAGAACACAAAAGCCAAACAATCTTCTCCATACATAATAAAATAAATTACAATCCACAGTTTTCTAGTGAGGATAAATACAAGCGTAAATGTTTGCAGCTAGCATCAACTTCACTTTAAAGGCTTAAAATATTTAATATTAAATAAGAGAAACTGGTTCAACATTGCATGCCTCCCTCACCGTCCTACCCATCGTCTACCAAATTTGGAGAGCAATATTCTAGAAAAGCGGCACATGGGGACTAGTCTAGAGTCGGATCACTCTGAGATAAAAGCTTAGGATTCCTAGATTATACCAAGAACATGAACATTCAGAGAATGTTTCCTGTCCTCACGGGGAGTGTGTGCTTGCTCCAGATATAATCTTTGGGTCCTACTTATAATAAAAGCTAGATTCCAATAAATACTCTGGTTACTGATTGATTTCCAAGTTCGGACTGAGTCCATATGACTACTGAATTGTGTAAAATAGCCTCCCCTTCCCTGCTCCCCTCCAAAGATGGCATTTAAAAAAAAGCTTCTTTCTAAATTCAGAAAAATGTGCATGAGGGTTTAAGTCCACCGCACCCATCATTCAGCTTTGTATGAAGCATAAACACATCTATCAAACTTCTCAAAAGAAAAGCAAAACATAATTCAGGGAGAGTTCTGTTTCGAATCTCAAATTCACGTGTGGAGGAAGAAGAAAAAACAAATCCAACATGTTGATTTCTAGATATGACCAGCCAGTCTTTTCAAAGTAACTTTGTAAACAGCAGCATGAATACCTCCCGACGTACCTTCCGAGCCTTCTCAGTTAAACTTGTGTTTCCGGTGCACATGCGACACGACAGTGAATACGCTAGCATTTAATTTAAAGAAAAAGGTGCAAAATGAAAGTGCCTTATCAATTCAACAGGAAAAGCTACACCAGTAACTACATTTTATATTAATTAAAACAATATATAAACAATATCTCTTTTAGCTATATATAGTCTTCATGCCCAGTTACCCTGTAATATATTATAATGCTATTGTTGCTTATGGACCCCTTTCGTGCCATCCTGCTGACTGGCAACCACCGGTGAGAAAACAAGAAACTTCCTTCATGAAACAAAGAGCAAAGTGGAGCACAGGAATGCGGCAGCCTCTGCTCTGCACGCCCGCCACCGATCACCGCCGGGCTCTCTGCTGGAAGTGACAGGCTGGTGACTCTGCAGAATGTCTGTGAGCACTGAGCTACAATAAAAGGAAATCCTCCGACTTTAGTACCCTCCTGGTAAACAGGCCAGCGCTCAAGAAGTTGAGACAGAAAAAGGGTCCATATCTGTAGGCATAATGGAAATCATATGCATGAGAAAAACAAGTTCAACTTTTATTTGTTTTCATTGTTTCCCCTCCTTCGCCTGACCCCCAATCACCAAAAGATGTGCAGTGTGTTGACACTCCAGGGCTGTGCAGGGCCATAGAAAGTGTCTCGGTTAATTTTTGTTTTGTTTTCTTTGTCGTGTTGGAACTTCAGACATTCTAGAAGTGCTCAGGTGATACATTTACCCATCGATTTGCATTGCTGGCTCGAACTCCGAAGTGAACAACTCCTTGTATAATGGAGGGAAATGAAGTCGCACAATGTCTGGGTATATTGCTTTAAACGCCATGAGCTTTTCTGTGTGTCGTCCGCATAAGGCTCTTAACGTGGACACCTTGCATATTAACTGTAAGTGGAGAGAGGACAAGGGGTCAGCAGGGGTGGACACACGAAGGAGAAGTCAAGGAGTCTGCTTGATCTTTACGGCACTGTTTCAACAGCTGAAGGACACTCGAAGCCACTTAACCTTGCAGAAAGAGGCCTGGTAAAATTAAATGATGACACAGTCACATCGCAGAATGCCAGGGATACACTGAATGCTAGTTTGAAGGGGAAGAATTTAACCTAAATGGCAACAGGAAGCAGAAGTCGGTCCTGCCTGGCAGTGGTGGGGTCCAGATGAA
>RJWM01037918.1:0-17085 GCA_004363535.1 Dasyprocta punctata | reverse complement strand
ACTTTATTTTTCTACTTTTTAAAATTTTTCTTACTAATTTTCTCAATATAACATTTTAAACTAGGTATTAATCATTTGTTTATTAAGGTTTGAATTTTTTCTCATTTTAGATTTCAAAAGATACTTGTCATGTTTTGATTATGGTTACAAAACAAATATTTATTTTAGTTGCTTACAATTTTGGAAATTTTAGTTTTATTCTTACTGCTAAGCCATATAACTCTAACATATGAGAGAGTGGAATCATTACAAACTCAAAAGGACAGTATATATACAACACCTTAATTATAATAGACTAATTAAAAGATTGTTACAATATTAATTAAAATGTAGTTGTAAAATTGCAAATTTATTTCAATGGAAAAACATATATATACTGCACAATGTTATGTTTTGATCTATTAATACAATATAGGAAGATTTGATCATGCTAATTAACAAGTCTTTTTCCTCACCAATTTATGTTTTGTGGCAAAAATGAGTTTTGGGTAGTATATGTTAAATTTTAAAAAATACTGAGAACTGGGGCACTGACTCTGCAAAAATTAAAATTTAAACATTTTTCAAAAAATTTAGTTTTCAGAAATTATTCTAACTTTTTAAATTTTACCCAAGGGTTCTGTATAGATATGCCCCTGTAGGTATTCCCACTTTTTTAGTCACTTAGAAAATAAAGTGAATACCCAAAAAAGGTCAGAACAAAACTCACATATACATGCACATATCCTCATATTATCAGACTTGGACTATTTAATGTACCATGAAAGTATGAAGAATGTAGCATAAAAATCAACAAACAAGCCGGGTGTGGTGGCGCACGCCTTTAATCCCAGCACTCGGGAGGCTGAGGTAGGCGGAGCGTTGTGAGTTCGAGGCCGGCTTGGGCTACAATGGGAGCACAAGGCCGGCCTGAGCTACATAGTGCGACCCTGCCTCAAAAAAACTAGGGCTGGGAGTTTGGCTCAGTGCCTTAAGCGCCTGCTCTGGCAGGCGCGAGGTTGTGAATTCAATCCCCGGTGCAGAAAAAAAAAAAAAAAAACACATTTGTATAGCATCTAAAAATGCCTACTGTGTTACCATGTTCTGTGACACCCAGATAATTAAAATGTACTACACTCGCAGTAGAGAATCACACAGTATGGTTGCAAATGGCTGGTAAGTATGCATATACACTCAAAATACAGGGAAAGAAACACCAATGGAAGTATAACTATGTTCATGCATAAAAAAATAACTGAGTCTGAGCATTAGAAAAGTTTCACAGAAAACAGGATTCTGAGAAGAATCCTATAAAAACACAAGGAATTAGCCAACCGGGGAGGGGGGATATATATTGATTGATAGATAGATAGATAGATAGATAGATAGATAAATTAGACAGAGAGAGACAGACAGAGAGAGAGAGAGAGAGAGGAGAGAGAGAGTGTGTAACAGCCTAGAGTGTTAGAATGTTACAAGCCAGTTAACAGGAATAAGCAAAGGGTGTGGAAAATGAATGATAGACCACAAGGAAAAACAAAACTAACAAAAATACTACAGTTAGACTCTAAACCAAAGTTATATGCTATTTTTTACATGATAAATAACTATTTTAAAAATTCCAGCAGAAGAATCCCATTGTTTCTTTCACATTCCAGGTAGAATTTTGCTGCCCTTACAGCAAAGGCCAGAGACAGAGCTAGAAATGATGAGACTTTGCATGAATATGAGTAGATATATAAGTGTAGCAACCCTAGCAGTGCAGATGAGGAGAAAATGCAATTCTAGAGATATCCCAGAGTTAAAATTACAAAGTGTTGCTTTTAACTCTTCTGGAAAGATACCTAGAATGGGAATAGCTGAGTCAAATAGAACCTCTAGTTTTAGTTTTCTGAGGAATCTCCATATTGACTTCCATACTGGTAGTACCAATTTACACTCCCACCAACAGTGGAGAAGGGTTCCTTTTCCTTATAGCCTTGATAGAATTTGTTATTGGTTGATTTTTTGATGATAGCCATTCTTTCTGTAGTAAGATGGACTCTCAGTGTTGTTTTAATTTGCATTTCTCAAATGACTAGTGATGTTCAACATTTGCTGTTTGTGCTTCTTCATCTGAGAAGTGTGTATTCAGTTCCCCAATTAGGTGTCCTCCCCAAAAGCCCAAATACCGTATTACAGTGATATACATAGCAGCACAATTGGTAATAGCTAAATCTTGGAAACATCTCATATGCCCATCAATAGATAATTGGATAAAGAAAATGTGATTTTTATATATAGTGGAGTACTACTCATCCATAAAGAGAATACAAACTTGACACATATTTATGTAAATAAAAGCACCTTGAGAACATAATTTTAAGTGACATGAATCAGACACACATGTTTAAATATTGCATTCTTTCTCTTGTGTGAGAAAACCAAAGGGAAAATAAGGACCAAAATGGAGGACTAATTGTGAGAAATAGGAAAAAAAAATGTTCAAACAGGGAAGGGAACAAGGAAGGGAAGAGGAGAAAGGAAGGAAGGGAATAGGGATAAAAAATAAAAAAGAATTAATGAAAAATAATAGAAACACATTTTTAAAAAAAATGAAGAGGGGAAGAAGGATTGAAGGGAAGAGAAGAGAATTTTAAAAAATAATTTAGATATATTATATACAAGTATAAATTCCTATAATGAATGTGATCATTTTGTATGTCAAACATGTACCAATAAAATAAATTTTAAAAATTATAAAGTATTGATAAGATTTATCAACTAAAAAGGGGTGATTCATATAGTTGATGACCTCTATAAATGTTAATTTCTTTAACTGGACCCAGGAAAAGCAATGGGTTTATGCAAAAGTTAAGGTGGGAAGAGGTGGGTAACTGTGGGCGTGTCCTGGAAGGTTGTGGATTTACTGCAAAGACTTCCTCATACTTTAAAATTGCTCTGCTTTACGCCTCCCACACTGTGGTCTGTTCGTCCTCTGTGATGCCCCTCTGCTATGCCACCTTGGCTTGGTACCAGCTAACTATTGACTGAAAACTCTACAAAAGGTAAGCTAAAGTAAACTCTTCCTTCTTTGACTTTGGGTGTCAGGTATTTTGTCCCAGAAATAAGAAAGTAACTAAGACAACTTCACAATTAAGTCTCCATCTTTCGTCAAGCCTGGAGCATAGATTCTTAAGAACATTTTTTATTTGAATAAGTGTTTAGCAGTTAGCATCTTCTATTCTGTTATCAAGATCTTATTTCTAGTATAAAAATGATGTAGTAAAATTAGAAAACTTATCTAGTATTACATATTTGAAACCACTTCCTCTAAATTTACAGTACAACAAGGCCTAATTTTTCAGTAATATTTTGATTTATTTGGTTCTTCTTTAGAAATTACAGAATCCTAATTGTCACTTATTATACTAGGGAGAAATATAAGTGACACCAAGCAACTTTATATCAAAAAGCAGAATGAGAGTAGCTGCCAATAAACTTAATAGCCATTGACAAAGTAAACCCATTCATAGACAGAATATTCTACAAATTCAATGAGTAAAGACCACACAGAACTCCATGCTGAGCCTACTCAAATCTTAATTAATCTCAAGGATGCATTCATTCTCTTCCTGTTAGAAAGTGAAGTCCATGTATGGAGACTGACAAATAGCTGTTAATTAGTGACAAATATATGTGTTTTCAGACTAATTAGATGTCACAACTTCTTATTATTTTAAAACCTCTGAAGATTTTCCTCAAACAAAATAAGTTTCACTCATTTGTGCATTAGAAGTAAATAATATTTTTAGATTATGAGAATACAGTATTTATTGTGCTAGTACTGTTTTGAAGGTATACTAATGAAGTTTCTAAAAAGTAAATGTAAACAGGATAAATTAGTTTGTAATTATGAATAACTCCTAAATCTTAAGTAATAAAGTACACGACGTTAGCATATCTTCAACGGAGATAACTGATATTTTTATAGACCACTGTGTTATAGCCTATAATTAACTAAAGCGCCGCTTTCCTGTTCTGTATGCGCCATTTTATGCCAGAGAACCCCTTCCCCAGATCACTGCCTCTCCCTTAGCCTGCCTAAGTTTCTGTTTCCTGTAACTGCCCACCCCCCCATTCCGGGAATTGAGCTGTTGGAATTTACCCCTCCACCGCCGACCGCAGACCTCCCCATGAATTGTCTCCTCCAATAAATGTAAAGAGCCATTTAAACTAACCAATGCCATTTACTTCTGTACCCGCGCTCGCAAAACCCTTCCTCCCTTTGTTCTGATGTTACATAAGCCTTTTCCGGGCGCTGGCGGACACGCGTCTCCGAATTGGCTCATGGGGACTGCGTCGCCAGGCCTGGCAATAAACACTCAGCTCCGAGATATTTCCATCGTTCGGTGAGTTTTTGTTCATCCCGGGGTCGTCTATATCACACTGGATTTCAACTAGAGATAGCTTTGTGCCCAAGAGAGGTGTCAATAGCCAGAGAAAACGTTTTCACTGCTGAGGGATGCAGACTTCATAGTTATACTCAACCCTCCCAGCAAAGCATCATCAGGTTTTGAAGGTTAATAATGCCAGGCTGATAAACCCTGTAACAGAGAAAGTAGTATTTTCTTTTACGTATTGCAAGGTATAAATGAAGATAGAATTTTTTTATGCAGATGATTATACAATGAGCCACCTAATTCTCTGAAGACGGTGCTCCTGTTTTTAATTTTCACATTTATTTATCAAGTATAAACAATATCCATTGTTAATTAAGCTGCTTTTCTGAGATATCATGTATTTTGCTTTTAGTGATTTGAGAACTAATTGGTAATGGAAGGTAAATTTTTTAAAGCCAACATTTTCTGTTCACATAGGTTTATAATGATAAATACTTAAAATATTGTACTTCTTTTTATCAAAATGATCCTTGTTAAATGACACTTTATATTTAAAAGGTAATTTTGTGTTTTCTGAAATCAGAGCACTATTTTTTCAGCCTCTTTTGCTGAACTATATTTGTGAAAAATAATACAACTTCAAATATTTATAAATTATTTAAAACAAATGTAATCAACCTATATACCTATCCCTAATGAACCATGTTTTCTTTTTTATCTTTAATAAGATACAAAACTAACTTAGTGCTCTGTTTTCTCCTTTGGGAATCATATCTACAAATAAAACTAGCAGAGTCACATAAATGCAGCTTTTTAAGATTCTTATCCTTAGGATAAGCAAAACTGGAATTGATTTTTTAACATATTTCTAATTTTAACTTAAATAGTGAACAAAGCAATCAAATTGACTGCCTTCTGATATACAACTAACACATTACTAAGGTATTGTCAATGAAAGGTACAATAGTGTTCTTCAAATACCACCCACTAGATTTATAGCTGATTTCAAGTTCCCTACAAAGTGATGTAGTAACAGAAAAATAAGATTTGGAGTCAGACAGACTGATTAATTTCAACTTTTTATCTTCATGACATCTCTATGAAATCAGACCATCTTCTGGCTCCGATCTAACCAAGATGCCTTAGAGGGTAATTCTTTCATTGAAAATAATACGGATTTTGTGCAACATTGTACAGTAAAATACATTTGCAGAAGCTATCGTGCACATTTTACCAAACAAAACATCTCCCTTCTTACCTCCTTAGTCACTGATCCCTCCGGTGGTGGCCCCTAGCTTCCTTCTACCTTCTCTTTGGGGATTTTCACTTCAGGACTTGAAAAGCTTTGATTCCACCCCTCACACCACATCTTCTCACCTTCCCCCTCCAACTCTTCCCATCATTTTATCTTTCATGAACAATTTTCACATTCTTTCATATTCTCCAATTTTCCATTTTCCATCTTCTTTTTTTGAGAAATAAAAAAGGCTAAATTTCCACTCTAACATATGATTAAGGAAACAGTGTCTACACCGAGGAGGTTGTTATGAAATTAAAGACTTCAGATTCTAGCACAAACCCTATTATATATTTAAGCACTGGATCAGTGTTATTAAACTCTTATTTCTCTGCTTCCTTTTCTGGATGCAAATTTTGAATTCTTAGAGGTAGATGAAGACATAAAACAGCTCCATGAAGATATTTGGAAGAAAGAAACCCTCACCATTGTTTGTCTTGGAGGTCAAGATAGAACTTTTTTTTTTTTTTAATCAAACCATGAGAACAGTCCTTCTAGACGTTGTAATCTAAATATTGCCAGAATTTTACGTACCTAAAAGTTTAAGAATTCTGCCTTGGCATGATGACTGTAAAATAATGAAGTCCACAAATATGAGAAATACTATCTTGCTAAATGGCTAATTGTATACAGGAAAATCTTATGTTTCTTATCACAATGACTAATGAAAAACTAAAAGTAACATACATAGTTCTTGCAAAATGAAATTTAATTAGGAATCTAACATTGGCATTTACTTCCCATCAGGATCCAATTTGAAGATTTTGAGATCCTGTCTTGTTTCTTAGGACTAAACAATGAAGATTCACTTGGATCATAATTTCTTCTTTATTTTAAAGTGCAAAGGATTTTTTAAATATTAAAACAATTAATTATAATTATATAAGTACACATTTCTCTAACTAGGGAGTATTCTTCCCATTTTTACGAAAATGCATAAAATATTATAATAGTGTTATTAATGTTGATTCTTACATAAATTGATTCACAAAAGTAGTTACATGCTTTACTTCTGAAAAGGAATATGATCAATTTTAACTCAATAAAACTTTTTATCTGAAAACTACTTCTTATCGAAGTATATGAAAATAGGTCACTGATTGGAAAACTATGTTATACACATCACTGTGCAATATAATTTCTCTATCTGCTACCTAACAATTATGTACCATATAGATATATACTTTAAAATTACTGTGCTTTGCATTAACATGAATTGGCACATATCTTGTCAATATTTATGGATCATGACAGGAGAAGAAGAGATCATCACTAATGTGTTCATGCTATATCAGAAGAATTAGTTTATGATTTGGAAGACAATATGAATGTTTCATAATCAACATTAAAAAATCCTTCATCACATTTTCTTCTTTTATTAACAGTTTTAACACTGAAGCCAGAATTTTATCTTGGGTGTCTTATGGCTCCACATGCTATTCTCTGACTGTTCTTATCCACATCTATGGATTCCACTTCTACCTGTATGAAAAAACCTTCTAAACTTACCATTAGTCCCTACTGTCACCCAACATTGGGTATTAAATAGGGATCTTCAGCCAGGTAACTTACTCATTAAGCAAGATGCCCCCAGTGCAGCACCCTCTCTACTATCCTGTGTATACTACTTGGTATCTTCCTAAGATCTGCACTGTGTGTGTTCAAACAACACTTATTATTAACTGAGTAAAATTAAGTGAATAAATACATAAATTTATGAATATATGATTCAGAAAATATCTTTACTTTCACTTCAAGATATTTTTTAATCATCTGTGAAAAATTATTTTCCCAATTCTCTACTTATGGACAAAGACTAATAATTCTGTCTTCCTTTTCATAAAGTATATTTTATGTTTAATTGACAAAAAATAATTGTACATATTTATGGGGTACAATATGATGTCTCCATAAGTGTATAAACCATGGAAAGATCAAAATAGTCTATATAGTCATTATTTCACATGCCTAACATTTTTTGGAATATTTAAAAAACCACTTGATTAACAATTTTTAAATATACATTGCTGCTCATTGTAGTCACTTCAGTATCCCATAGCTTATAGGAACTTACTGGTTTTGTTACCAGAGGCTGAGGTTTAAAGGGTGAACTAATGAAGGGGACTTTGTCAATGTACAAAGACTGGTCTTCACCACAAAACTTCTCTCTAGCCATTATGATCCAACACCTTCTGATTTACTATCTTTAGAGTCAGTGCTACATAATCATTTATTTATGGAATTCTTATTGTTCTCCATTTTGCTATTCTAATATGATTCAATGTTTGGAATACTATATATAATATAGTTAATTAAGAAGGACTGATACTCATTTCCTATAAAATATACATTGCACAATCATGAAAAACATTTATGAAATATATATAAAATATTTTTAAAATTATAGGAACAAACAGAAAATTTATATGTCAAATTATAAATTATAAACTTTTAATGAATCTTCACTAAGTGTCCAGCACCATTTAAATTTCATAAAATATTAAGATACTTATTATGATAAGTGCTAAGTACAAGAAGGTATAAAAATAGATGACCTGTACAAAAGTTATCTGATCACCATGAAGATGCTATGGTCTATAGCTAGATATCCCTCTAAAGCCCTGTGCAATCATATGCAGAGCTTTAGCAGAAGTGATTAGATTACAGGCACATGATACTCAATAGTGGAATAGTATATTGATGAGTTTATATTTCAATTAGTCTTTGGAAGTAAGAAGAGGTGGGTCATTGGGGGAATGTTCAGAAGGTCCCTCTCTTCTCCCTTGATCCTTCTGTCTGTTTCCTGCCCGTCCTTCCATAAATTATTTTTCCTCTGCCATGCTGACCTGCCCTGGAGCCCCCAGACAATGGAATGAAACCTCTACAAACTGTGAGCCCAAAATTGAGGAAGTAAAAATTTTTGTTTAGCTCACAGTGTATGGAGGTTTCAGTCCATAATCTGCTAGGTCTGAGGCATGGTGGCACATGGAAGAGGGCAACAGTTCATGGTGGCAGAAAACAGCAAAAGTAACAAAGCAAAAACGGAGAAGTTTGGAGAGAAGACTCTTTGTCTCTTATATTTTATGTAGACCACCCACTCTAGGTAGCATTCACAATCCTGGCATTGGACCATGAGTCAATCACAAATTCTAGAAGCCTGATCCCATGACTATATGAGTTTTTAGTTAAACATTCAGTCACAAACAATAGCATTCTGCCTCTGGCCTCCCAAAAACTCACACATACATATCCTTTATGCAAAAGACATTCAGTGCATCTCTAAGAGTAGCCAGAGTCTTAACAGTTTCAGCATTGCTGAAAAGTCCAAGTCTAGAGTCTTCTCTAAGATTTAAGGCAAACTCTTAGCTGTGGACCACAGTACAAATAAAGAGTTAAACACTTCCAACATACAATGGCACTATATAAACATTTCTATTCTAAAAGTTACAAACAGGGGAATACAAAGGCGTGGGACCAAAGCAAGTCCAAAATCCAGCAGGGCAAATATTAAGTGCTGTAGTTCCATGTGGAACATCCAAAGCACCCTGCAGTAAATTGTGAACTCCAAAAGGCTGTGTGACTCCACTTCTATGGCACTTCCTGTGGTTGTAGCTCCTATAGCTTCTCTCTTAGTCATTCTCTGCTCCCTCCTTGCAGCTTTCCTTAGATGAGCCATGTTCCTGATTTCTCCAAACTTTGGATTTTTCCAGTGCACCTTTGGCTACACACCCACAGCTTCACACACTGCACTCTCAGGGACACATAGCCTGACCCCCCAGGCTTTATGAAATCTAGGTGGAAGCCTTCTTAACCTCAGAACTCTTGCATTCTGCATGCACCTAAAACCACCACCATGTGGATGATACTAAGGCCCTCTACAAGCAGGAGCAGTAGCCAGGCTTTCTTCTCTGTTGGCTATAAGGATCAAACGCCTGGATCATGGAGCACTCTGACCCTGATTCTGAGGAACAAGTTCTCTATTCTTTTGCCATTTTGGAGCCTGGTGAAGCTGCTGCCACCATTCTGAAACACACTGCTCTACAGCTTTCTCCTCAGATCAAAGCCTTTCACTTTTGCAGTTTTGAGGCTGTAAAGGGTAAAGACTTGCTGCTTCTTGTGACACCTTCATGCCATTTTTCCTGTTCCCCTGTTCCTTCAAAGCAATCAAGATTTCCTCAGCTCTATCTTTGCATTCCACAGTTTTATTGGATCTTCCATTCTGGTCAAACTCACAATGTTTTAAATCATCCTTCTGGTCTCTTTGTTCTTGATTTGCAACATAAATCTGACTAAAAGTCCCCAATAATAACCATTCTACTGACCCAACATTCAACTGCCTTGAAATTTCTTCTGCCAGATTAATTAGTCCACCTCCCTTAATCCTAGTTTCAGGAAAAGTCTCTGGACACAAGCGAAGTGCAAACTTTTCACCAAGCCATCACACACATCATCTGGACTCCAACAACCAAAGCAATCATTCTTCCCCGCAGAAACTTCACAAGCCTGGTCTTTACTGGCAGTATTTCTATCAGTCTTCTAGTCTTCTGTACTTTACCAGAATCTCCCATAAAAAACAGCCTAAAGTGTCTAGTTCTGCTCTTTCAGGCAACATCTCCAAACCTTTCCAAAGTCTTCCCACAAGCCATTTTCAAAGGCTCTTGAAACACATAGTCAGGTACAGTCACAGTAACAAACCCAATTCTCTGGTACCAAATTCTGTCTTGGTATTTTTTCTCTCATTACTGAGACAAAATATCCAACATTATAAAATTAAGGAAGGAAAGATTTATTTAGCTCACAGTTTGTGGAGGTTTCAGTCCATAATCTGCTGGGTCTGAGGCAGGGCGGCACATGGAAGAGGGCAACAGTTCATAGTGGCAGAAAACAGCAAAAGTAGCAGAGCAAAAAGGGAGAAACGTTGAGACAAGACTCTTTCTGTTCTTATATTTTATGTAGGCCACCCACCCTAGGGTGGGTATAGCACTTGTACCTATAATCCTAGCATTGGATCATGAATCAATAAAAAATTCTAAGTCTACCTCCATGATTATACGAGCTGTTAGGGTGACATCCAGTCACAAACCATAACATTCTCCAAACTTTTTGTTAAATCTTCTATGATTGATAAGGCACTTTGCCCAAAATAAAGCTATTGCCAAGACAGAATTTAGACAGAATCTCAAGAATATAAACCTCCCTAAATTCTTCCTGAAGCAAAGGTCAAAATGGTGACTCAGTAGACCTAAAAATAAATGTGAGTTTGCGAAAAATGAAGACTCAAGTATCATAAGTCATTGCTGGGATTTAATTTAGTAAGAATCTGCTATGTATCAATTTACTTATATTGTTCATTATGTATATAGGCCACTTTCCTTTTTCTTTTCTTTTTCTTTTCTTTTTCTTTTCTTTTTTTTTTTTTTTTTTTTTTTTTTTTTTTTTTTTTTTTTTTTTTGTACTGGGGATCAAACTCATGACCTCGCACTTGCCAGGCAGGCACTTGTGCCACTGAGCTAAATCCCCAGCCCTAGGTCACTTTTAAATTATATTAATTTCTACAATGAAATGCTTTTTCTAATTAAGAAAGTGATGGAATAAAGTTAACAAATATATAATGTACCTGCTACCAGTGAGTACTCTGCTCCCCAACACACAGCCAAAGTTATAAATAAGTGATTCAAGTATTTTGCTGTTGAGCACAGTGACAGGCTCAGAATTTTTCTTTACAGAGCACTGTAGACAAATATTAGTAGTTGACTGACGTTACTAACTCCATGGAGCCAATTTATCAGTCCTTGCTTAAGAATCATGGACACTGCAGAAAGTCACTACACTGAAGTATTCATCTTACATCATTCTGCACTCTCAATGCCTAGCACAGGTCCTGACTAGGGTACATTTAGATTAAATGTAGGGTGATGTTAATAATATAATCTATTAAACAATGTTTATCTGATACAATGGCACTACTGTAATTGTTTTAAAGACTCAAGTAGCAGCAAACTTCCGAAATTGAATGAGGCTCATTTTGATGACATCAGACACTTTCACAGCAGTAACCACTTCAGGTTCGTTGCTTTAAGACACTATTCTAGCCTCAGGTCTGGCTGCTAGCAATGGCTGACTGCTTTCTCTAATATTTACATTTTTGTGAAATATATATTTAGCTTAGAATTAAGAGTCAGTCTGAAAGGAGTTATGAATTCAAGATTTTATTTGAAGATGACAAGAATACAAATTCTTAGAAATAGCCAGGAATATAGCTCAGTGGCACAAGTGCCTGTCTGGCAAGTGCAAGGTCATGAGTTCAATCCCTGGAACCAGAAAAAAAAAGAATCTTAGAATTAATAGCACATTTAAAATCCTTTGAATAAAATTTTTTGTCTCTAATGCCAATGTGCAAATTCTTAAAAAGTAATAAAAATAAGAATCATGTACAAAAAAGTCTCCAATAATGGAAAATTCCAAGTACCCTAAAAATAAAAGCGCATCCTAGTTAAGAAAAGAAGTTTGCAAAAACATCAGCTAATCTTCATAGCAATAATCTTTTTGATCTTCAAAAGTTCTTGTCTGGTTACAACTTTCTGACACAGAAGGATGATTCAGCCACCAACGTTTCCTTCTACACCTCTGTAATCATCAGTTCAAATATTCACATTAACCCATCTTTACTTACTCCAGGGTAAAGACAAATAAGCATCTTCACATAATGTTCTTATCATCATAATAGCCTGGCTAATAGTACCATAGGTGACAATATTTTAAAATATATAATGGATTAACTCTCTCATACTCTGATCACTATGATAAAGAAAATGAGTAAGGCAGAAAAATTATGAGCTTCCTTTATTTATTTATTTATTTATTTATTGTTTTGGTACTGAGCATCGAACTCAAGACCTTGTACTTGCCAGGCAGGAGCTTGTGCCGCTGAGCTAAACCCCCAGCCACAAGCTTGCTTTAAATTTAGAAAGTCAATTATAACAAACAACAAGTTCAGACACATTACATTCTTTAAATTTTGAACAATATAATCACCCTGATGTCAACTACATCACTTAACTCATCATAGATGTATACATACTTTATATATGAATATATATGCACATATTTTCCAATAATATATACATGCACAATCATTATGGTTAATTTTGTGTTCAATTGTTTCTACACAGTTATCCTGTCAGTCCAGAGTATGAATTTACTATTACCGAAGTCCTCTAATTTGAATGGAGTAATATTATTTAAGTATTATTATTTTTTCCACTTTAATAAAGATAATACTTATAATTCAGTAATGAGTCTGTTTATATATTATATTAAGACACTATGAAATATGGCACAGCTAATAGGTTCAAAAGTATGAGCAGTAATTTTATTAATCAAAATATTAAAAAATCGGTATATTACTGACACTGAAACACACAATATACAGCATAGTTCCTGGAAAAGCAACTTATCTTTGAAAAACAATTTGACTAGGAGATCCTATGCATCAAACAAAGGAGGTTCAATTTCTGTAGCTGAGGATGAAGAGTACAAATATTCCATTATTGTGCAGTAAAATTTCTATATGTACAAGTACAAACTTAGCCCCAAGAAATCTGTTTTGCAAATGCACAGAAAATAAAGCCTCAGATACTCTGCTCTGCCTCAGGCTTTTTGGTTGCCTTCACCATTTCTGTTTCATCAGGATTTATTATACCACATTTGAACTCATTGATCATTTGAGTAGTCATACATTGACTATAAGGCAGCTTTTGTGGAGACAAGTTATTTGATAGCACCAGAAACACCATGCATTGCCTACATTTTAAATTAAATTTAGATAAATAAAATAAATATACTGTTTCAATCATTTATGCTAATACTAGGAGACGCACATAATATATAAGAATCTCAATTTTCCTATCCACAAAATCTTACCAAGGGATTATAGTGAGGAAAACTATTGTGCTACTTTACAATACAGTATAAAATTATCTTTCTACGTATTATTTATACACACACATATATACAATGGTATAGTTGATATCGTTCCTCTACATGAAAAAATAACTCATAAAAGATGTTGATAAATATTGGTACAAAAGTTTGAATTCATAAAAAAACTAACAATTGCAGCAAAATTGTACCTTGAGATTCAAGGCTTTGTTTAAAATCAGTCCCCCCACACAGATTTATTATTAGATGCAGTATAATGTCTCAGATGACATGTCCCCTGCATGTAAATTTTCAAGTTGTTTTTCCAAAGTAAGTAGGTGGAAAAAATATCTTTGCAATATTTTCCCCAACCCAAATCCTTTTATTTTCATTTTGCTAACTTATGGGTAAAAAAATTTCAACAACTACTTATGTTTGCATAATACAATAGGAATATTTTCATGGTAAGGAATTTTTCTTCTTTTAGAAAGTAATGCATTTTCTCGGAACTCTGGTTAAATAAGTGGAATGGAATTAAGATTAATTTCTTGAAAACTATAAAAAGCATATAAAACATATGATACTATACAGTTTGAGTAATATCACATAAAGAGTGATATTACTGTCTCTACAAGATACATAGTTTCATTCCATGTTTATTTACTATCTAGAATCTTATATTCTCTCTAACATTTTTTGACGAAATCCATTGTTCCTAGAAAAAATATTATATTCTGCGAAAATACCTGTATTCATTGAATCATCATAAATTGAAACCTAAACATTTCAAAATACTGAGATTAGTAGTATACACCAAATTGTTTTCAGAAGAGAACATTTTGGAGTCTGAGGCAGGAGGATCTCTGTGAGTTTAAGACCAGTCTGGGCTACATAGTGAGATCAAGGCCAACCCGAACTACGTAGTGAGATACTGTCTCAAAAATCCAAACAAAAATTAATTAATTAATGATTGGTGTGGCTTATTGTTTGCATTTTAAATGCTAATGACTATCTTTAGTGCTGAGAAGATAATTATGAATATATCTCTACCTTTAGACTTGTGCATGAAAAGTGCTAAAAACTTACATGGCCATATTTAATACAAGCTCTTTTTCTCATGTAACAATGCTGGAAAGTCTAATTACTATGTACCACATCCTTACTCTTTCTAATCTCTGAGAATTTACACGTGGTTTAACACCTGCAATATTATTGCTGAAATATGACCAAAGTTTTGGTCTTATTCCTAATCAACCATCAAATAGTTTTTGGAAATGTCGCTTTGGGCAATCACTTTGCTATCATTTCCATTATCCCTGAATGCAACTTGCCTTGTTTGCATATGACAATGTTTTGTAGCTCATGTGTAACTTCTTTGGTTTTCACATGTCCTCAGAACACCAGATTTCTGACACGTGTACCAAGTGTTTATTCATCAAGTTAACTTAGAAGTTTAAATTATCCCGAGAGCTAATAAAATAATTTCCTACAGTGCAGAGTCCTACAAATAGTCTCTCAAAGTTTTTGAAAATATGATGATGTGTTATAGGAGAAAATCACATATGGAACAATTAAATGAAACTCACAGGCTTTAGGGGATTATCAACATTTTACGGTTTTCTGCAGACCTAGGACCTATTTTATGTGGTTATGTATTGGAATAAAAGAAAGATTCATATTTGTAACAAAAGCTCTACAGAAGGATAGAAATAGATTTTCATTCCAACTAACCTATGGTAACTTTGGGATTGCCCGATAACAGAAAAAAGTGCAGCAATATTTTGCCAATAAAATAGATACATGCAAAGAATTTGTTAACAAAAATCATCTGACTTGCACAAATAAATCTGTAATCCATGTTGACAAGAAAAAAGGAAAAGCATGCTCATAATAATTCAGAAAGTTTCCTTCTTTCTTCTTTTATCTCATCTACTTTCATAAGTGATAAGGTAAAGTAAAACTCTTTGCTAATTGTTACTACTTTTTTCTTTTGAAGTTTCAATGCTTCTGTGTTGAAGTTTTAAGACTATCAGTAATCAGACTACATTTTTTATTGCATGATTCCTGTGTTAATAAAGTCTTTATAAGCTACATTTTTACTGAGTATAAAAAATTAAGAGCTAGGTATTTATTATTCATATATGACCTATTAAAACATTCTACAAACTAATTTTGCTTTCATCATATTGAATCGATCATGAGTGTTGCACATTTTAGTTAATGGGGTATAGGTCATATGATCTCTAGGCTATTCAACTTTATATCAAAAGCTTTCAACATCTGATTAAACACCACTGCCAAAATAAATACTACAGTTCTACAAGTCACTTCATATTAGAGCTCACGATTCATGCTTATTGGAAAATAATAAATACTATGAACTTATGTGACCAGAAAACACAAAGTGTCCTACAGATTCTGGATATATTTGTTTTAGGAAAGAAGTAAAGTATATCTAGATCATAGTTCATAGTAATGTAGCTCTTCCCAAATAAGGATGAATATAAATGATTTATATTAATATATTTCAAATTATTCATGACCTGAAGTATAGGATATCTTGTTTAGGTATCTGATATGTTCATGGTAGCTAGGCAGATATATCTAATGAAACAATTAAATATGGTAAACTTTCATGATTTGTATTTAGTAGGGGAATGCTGTCCAACACGTGTTAATTAAAAAATGTAGATTTCTTTCTGTCAATTCAGACATGATTTTGTTCCCCAAGCTTAAAACATTTAGTTCTTCAAGTTATTTTGATATTTTGTGTTTTATCTCCTAAATTAATACTTGTTTTCTATGTAAATATTTATGTGTTTAAAGTGTTATAATGCCAGCAGCCAACTTGCTGCAATATCCTAAGTATGTACATTAATAAACAAACTTATAAAACCCCTTTCTTATATCCAAAAAAAGTCTATAATAGCAGCCCCCATAGACTGGAAGCAAAATCAAGTAGGATATTCATTCTTCTCCATGGTAAATTAGCTGTGTGGTGAAATAACCTCACAACATAAATCTTTTGTATGATGAGTTGTAATTTGTTATAAATGAAATAATCCAGAAGCTGTTCAACGTGACTAAAGCATATCAGTTGTATGTCTGATCCTTGTCTTCTCATGTAAGAGGCCTCTGACTTTAAGAAATGACATTTAATGAATAATTTTCTAGATCACCAAACAAAGTGTACTCAAAATCTTCATATTGCTTAGCAATTTTCAGCCTCATATGGTGCATTTGGTTTCTATTTGAAAAATTCTTTTCTTCAGAATCCTTATGAAAATTCATAACTAGGGGACTTAATTTCTACTGTAGGATTAACGTAGTAATTTTAGGGAAGAGACAAAAATTTAACAACCATAATATGGCAAAGGTGGTCCCAGGCAGAGGAAGTGAGTAGTAAGTTTTCAAGTTCTAAGATAAAAGAGTAGCATTTTTTCAAAATAACCTAAAAGCTAGATATTGTTTCTAGAAACATGTAGGGCAGTTCTACAATCTCTTGAA
>RJWM01037917.1:0-17136 GCA_004363535.1 Dasyprocta punctata | reverse complement strand
GTACATTGATAAAATGCAGGGCATTCTAATGGAAAGAATACATGGGAAGTCAGCAAGCTGGTCAGCACTGCTGGAAGCTAGTAAGGTGGGCAGCATGGCAGACCGCACAGCAGGCCGCAGGTGTGCAAAGATGCGTGTGGAGAGCTGAGAGGGCAGCAGGCTGAGTTGGATCTGGATGTTGCAGTGAATGCTCAGCACTTGTCCCAGTGCGAAGCTTGGAGCAGACCCTCACGTGGCTGTGGAACAGATGGGGAAGTCAGCCATGAAATGCTCTAGACACCTTGCCAAGGAGTCGCACTTGATTAGGTCACTCACTTGGCTTCAGAATGAACTGAACTTTAGAAAGATAACTCCCATGATGGTGTGAAAAAGGGATCTGAGTATGACAACATTCAAGGCTGGAAGGCATTAGACAACTGTGGCAAAAATCCAGATAAGAGAAGCAAGGACCTACATCAAGGCAGTAGATCTAGTTTGGGTGCACAGTCTAGGGCTGGAAATGTGTCGAAAATCACAGCAGTATCTAAGTTAAAGGGCACAGTACCTTGGCAGCAGAAGTGTGAAGGCAGAAGTAGATGGCACTGAAAATAAAGAAATTGGAAGTAAAGAGCTCTTGTTGGACTTGAGTTAGAGAAAGATGGTTTTAAGGTGTCTAGTGCATAAATCAAGAATGATTATTCCACTGACAGGAACTAGAGCTCGTGTCAGAGCTTAACTCCCATCTCGATTTGGGGGTGGATGCTGGGATGTGGTTCCATGAGAAGTTGGCAGCATAGGGTCAGAAGAGAGGAGAGGAATCTTGCTTAGGGAGTCACCAATGCAAAAGGGAAAGCAGCCATTGACACAGAGAAGCTGCCAGAAGGAATAGGCCCACACACAATGGCTAAGGCCATCAACAGTGACTATCAATAAGCCAAGAATTCTTCAAATGCTACATAGTATCAATTATAGATAAACTCCATAAATGATTTCAGGTTCTGTACTAATAAAAGATCTATACTTACAGAGAAATTTCCTCAGCCAAGAATGCCATGAAAGAAGGTTGAGCACAGTATAATTCTCATTGTCTTATGAAATGCAGTATGTAATAATTAACTGAAAAAAATAGAAACTGCAGGACACCTTAATTTTCACCAGAAGTTTCAGCTTTCTTTCCACATATGCAATGATCAATTATGTGTCTCTTTGCATATACACCTTGACTATAAATATCATGGAAAACTAGGACACAGTCTGGAACTTAGGAAACCAACGCACAGTTCAACTGACTTTCTCGAGTCCTATCATTAAGGTGTTATTTTCCAGGACCAGAGTTGGGGCTCAGGGTTAGGGCTCATTTTCTCATGTGCAAAGCTCTGGGTTGGATCCCAGCACCACAAAAAAGAAGGAAAAATGTTTCTCTTAGGACACCATTTCCTAACTTTGATTTCTTACATCCTTAGTGTCCTTTAAATTTTCTATCTGGGAGCAGCAAATGAAGTTAAAGTTCCACCATGACAGTCGCTAGCCGTGTAATTTGTCTGAAAACACAGTCAGGACCTAAGGACACGTTATAGCCAAGCATTTCAATGGAGGAAACTGGGTCTCGGGTTTTCTCAGTGTGGCCCCCACATGAGCTGCCTGGCAGTGCGACCGCGGAAGCTGCTTACCCACTCCAAGTCTCTGTCCCTGCCTCTGCAAAGTGAGAGGGATAATTCCTACTTATCACATTGTTGAGAGAAGTGAGAAGGTGAAGTACCATGCCCTCCAGACCCCCACCAAAAGCCACATTAACAGCTCACAAAATGTTAATCCCACCCCAGTGGGGGTTCCAGAAAGGAAAGAGTAAAGCTGGCAGTAATCCTCCCATGACCCAAGAGAAACAGCCTCTCTTAATGCTCATATCGGATAAAGAAATTCAAAACCTGGTGTTACAGATATTTCCAGAGTACTAAAATGTTCCTAAAGATGTAAGGAGAAAACAGGTTGGCATTAATTAATATACAGAACCATTGTTAGGAATAATCACCTTGAACAAAGCCCAGAAGACTTAAAGCAAAAGATCATAAACTCCAAAGAGCACATAAATCAGAGTCACTTTTGTTTAAAAGATTCCTTTTTGTTACTTACTGAAAATGTATCTCTTTGTATGATGTTTAACCAGGAGAAACCAACACTTATCTATGAGATCAGAGTTAATAGTACTAACTGATGCTTCATCTTTATCCAAAGTGAGCATTTGTTTTTATTAATTTTATAGAAGTTCAATTTGTTTGATGAAATGGAAGAATAAGGACTTTTGTCATTTAGCATTAGGAAAGCTAAATCTCTTAGGTTGATTTTCTCCAAACAAGGAATCACTCAGGCATTTATATAAAAACATGTTGATACAATGGAAGATTGCAGGAGCTTTGAGGTATGATGTAGTAAATCGATATCCCCACTGCAAAACTGGGAAAAATCCAGCTAACTTATAAAAATCAGAAAATACAAAAAAAATCTTATTTACCATAAAGACATCAGTGAACCGTAGAAGAAGTGAAGCCTAAATAAGCTAAAATACTAAGGAGAAGAACCATTGCAAAGAGCACAACACGTGCAACCAGTGCTTTCCTCTGGGACCATCTTCTGGTTCTGAGTGAGAGCTGGGTTGGCCCAGGCAGAGACCTGAGGAGGAAGGAAAAGAAATCAGAGATGCTTTCAGGAGTCAGCAGAGCTGGGGTAACAAAATGAAAAATTGAGGGGCTTTAAACACAGGGTTGTTATCCCTACCTGCCATGGATACTTTTCAAAAGCTAAAGGGACATCTCCTGGAATCTCCCAGGACACAAAACAACCAGAGGCACCAAGCTCTCTTCAAACAACAGCCATTCTCTCATTTAGACACCTGCCAGGTTCTTAAGGTGTAAGGGATGGGGGTGGGGAGACAAGACTGGCTAGAGCTCCAGGGCAGAGCTGAGTCTCCTGCAGCCTTTCATGGCTGAGACGCTCGAAGGTCTCAACTCCAGGAGCACCATGCCTTTTGGCATGCCAGAAGTTGACCAGGCCTTATTAATCATGCAGCTGCCTGACCCATCCTAGCCTTAGACTGAATAAGTACAGCAAGTCCTCAGCGTATCTGGCTGACCCAGAGAAGGGAAAGCTCATAGCAGAACACGTTATCTGGAACTATCATCATTCATTTATACAGTATTCCAAATTTACAATTTAAAAACTCACTATACCTATAGTAAAACAAATATATGTAACTGATGATCAACAGAAAAACCAGACTTACAAGGGTCCAGATATTTGAGTTAGCATACAAGGACTTTAAAATAACTATGGTTAACATGATCAAGAAAGTGGAATAAAGGACAGATTAAAGCAAAGGGAATGGCTGTCATGGTCCAGGCCAACCCCTTCCTGTGAGCCTATCGCAGCCATGCATCCCAGGAAGAGAACCAAGAAGAAGCCGACTCCTTCCTGTGAGCCAGCCAGTGTACAGGCTGGGAAACCAAAAGTGCCAAGACCCTGACACCTGCCCCTCTGTAAGCAACCAGCTGATCTGGTGAAACACAGGTTGAGATGATAGCTACTGAACTAAAAAAAAAAAAAAAAAAAAAAAAAAAAAAAATATATATATATATATATATATATGTGTGTGTGTGTGTGTGTGTGTGTGTGTGTGTGTGTGTGTGTATATATATGTATATATATATGTATATATATATATATGTATGTGTATATATATATATATATAATGTCTGTATCATTTGATTGACTTTGCAGGCCTAGCTGGCAATCTGAGCATCTATTTAAGGGATAACAATATGCAATATAGCAACTATGGGAGATCTCCTTCTAAAGGTGGTAACCATTGTTAATTCCCTATCATCTTGTTTTAAAGTCCATATCATTTTCATTGGTTTTTTTTTTTTTTGGTTTGGTTTTATTCTGTTTTATTTTGTTTGATTTTATTATATCTGATGGCGTAGGCAGATATTTCAAAGATAGCAAGATATATTATGGTAGCCATTTTGGGTTTACTGTTACCTTGTTTTGAAGTCCTGTATCATTATCACTGTTTTGTTTTGATTGCTTTTATTCTGTTCAGTTTTGTTTGATTTTGTTATGTCTGATGGTGTGGTCAGCTTTTTGAAGATAACAAGAGGCATTACGGTAGCCATCGTTGATTTTCTATTACTTTGTTTTGAAGTCCTGTATCACTTTCAATGTTTTATTTTGATTGACTTTATTCTATTTGTTTTGTTTGGTTTTATTCTCTTTAAAATAAAAAAATAAAGCAAAGGGAGTAAGACCACAGATCTAGAATCTATAAGAATGAATCAAAAGAATATTCCTAAAATACATATCATCTGTTGTTGAGAATTCAACAGGTAAGTTTAACATCTGAGCACATCATTTGTGATCTGGAATACAAATCTACAGAAAACACTCAAAGTGAGGCACAGAGAAAAAATAACATAAGAGACTAGTGGGGCATGCATGAAATTTAAATTACAGATAGACTAAGAGCATAAAAATGGAACAGAAAAAATTCTGAAGACACAAATCCAGGAATTTTCTAAACATGAGGGAAATATATTTGTCTATTAATTTAAGAAGTTCCACAAACCACAAATAGGATAAATGAAGAAAACCATTTCAGGACATCATCATCACCAAACTGATGAAAACCGAAATCAAAGAAAATGATAGAAAGCAGGCTGAGAACAAAACAGGCATTCAAAGCTGCAGGTGTGGCTCGGTGGCAGATTGCCTGCTTACCAATCACAGTTCCTGAATTCTAACCCAGCAACACCAAAAATATGGATCTTTACCTACAAAGGAACACCATATAACTAATGATTGACTTCTACATGAAAATAATGGGGTCCAGCAATGGAGTAACATCCTTCTGAGATGTGTTAGCACCCCATCACTATAACACAATTGATAAAATTAACTTATAAAGAGAAAACTGGCTCACAGTTTTGCTAGCTGCCATCCATGGTTAGTTGGTTTTGGACTTGTGGCAAGGAAGGACATCAGACCTGATCACATGGCTGGGCAAAAACATTCACATCATGAGCTAGGGAGCAAAGACAGGAAGAGAAAGGACCAGGTGTCCAGTGTCCCCTCTGAGGGCACGCCCCAATGACCTGAGATCCACCCACCAGGTCTCACTTCTAAAAGTCACATGGTCTCCCCCATAATTGCCACTCTGGGGACCAAGCCTTCAACACATAGATGCTGGAGGACCTTCCAGATCTGAAGTACAGTATCTTCCATCCTAGACTCCTATAGGCTTCAAATTTTTCCTTCAAAATGAAGGTGAATTAAAGACTCTTGTGGACAAACAAAAATAAAGGAATTGTGTGCTGTAAAAGAATATTTCAGGAGAAGGAAAGATGATCCCAGAGAGATGTGGAGGTACAGGAAGCACAAAGAAAACTGGAAAGGTAAAATATGAGTAAGCCAATCATTGTGATGGCATGAGGAGTTAAAAATACTTAAAGAACTAAAACATATGATAACTATAATACAAAAGTAAGAGCCAGTAAGGATAGTTAAAACAGGTCTGCAGCATTGAAGATGCGGTTAAATTAATACCTTGTATCAAACTGAAATAAGTCAGATATGTATATTGTAACCCTAAAGTAACCATAGAAAATAGAAAAAGTCTGCAAAACTAGCAAATTAATGAAAGGAAAAGTAGTTAATAAAGAAAGAATGGATGAAGATATTTTTAATGAGCCACATAGCAATACAATAAACATGAACCTAATTATACCATAATTAAAAGCAAATGGATTAAATACTTCAAGCAAGATAATCAGACTGTGCTTAAAAAATCAACAAACAAATTACATGTTACTTAGAGTAGACAAACTTTTAAGTAAAAGAACAAAGAATGGATGTATAAAACAAAAATCTACTTTGATAATACTACACACCTGTAAAAAACAGCATGAACGTATATTTTAACAAAAGAAACATAAAAAGAGGTAAAAGGCCCATTTCATAATGATAAAAAGAGAAATCTAAAGGGAGATATCATAATCCATAATCCTAAATCTATATGCACCAAACAACACAGGTTCAAAATATATTGAACAGAGAAAGCAAAAAAGAGAAGGGAACAAACCCACTGCCATTGTGAGATCTTTTAGAATATCTCTTGTATTAACTGAGAGGCAAGCAAGAAGTAAAGATACAGAACATTTGAACAACATGAATAAACTCAATCCATTAACATAAATAGAACTTTGAATTCAACGGCTGAATGCATTCTTTTCAAGTTCACGAGAAAATAATTCACCAAAATTTTTCACATGTAGATATAAAGAAAATTCCCACACCTATCAGAGTATGTCTTACCATTACGATGGAATTAAGGTAGAAATTAATATTAAAATATAACTAGAAACATTTCAATGGCCTGAAAATACAACAATACACTTCTACTAACTCCTAGTCAAAAGGAAAGTTAAATAGAAAATATTATGGAAATAATGATGAAAATGTGAAATATCAAAGCTTGTATGTTGCAACACACTAGTAGTGCTCAAGTAGAAACTTGAGAAAAACAGGTGACAGTTGGGCATGTCACTGCATGCTTATAAGCCCAGCATTCTGAGAAGCTAAGGCAGGAAGATCTCGAGTTTGGGTCCACCATGTACAACTTAGTGATTTACTGAAGAACTATCTCAAAAAAACAAAATTTTAAAAGGGTTGAGGTTGTAACAGCATAAAGGCCCTGGGTTCAATCCCCAGTACTAGAAAAATATGCAATAGAATCGATAAATTCATAAAGACAAAAAAAAGAGTATCAAAAATTAAGGGGAAAATGACTATAGACATCAAAAGGTAAGCATATTGTGAACAATTTTATGCTATAAATTTGACAGTTCAGATGTAATGAACAAGTCTCTTAAATTTTAAATATATCAAAAGTGACCTAAAAAGAAACAGCATAATCTTAAATTGCCCAATATTTATGAAAAACAAAATCTCTAATTTTTCACAAAAAAAAACCAAAGGTCCAGATGGCTTCACTACATGTTTCCAAATACTTAAAAAGGAAAAGCACCAACTTGTACAAACTCTTCCAGGAATAAAATAGAAGAAACACTTAGCAAGTCTTTTTATGAAATCACATTTTGTACAAAACCTACAAAATCTTACCAGAAGATTCATGAGGATAAATTTTAAAATCCTTAACAAAATACAAATGAACCCAACAAAATATGATCATCTTAATAGTTGCATATGAAAAAAATTAAATTAATTCATGATTTAAACAACAAAAAAAATTTTTTTAGCAAACTAGGAAGCTTCTTTAATCTGATAAGAACATAGAGAAGAAGGTGTTGCTTCAACAATCACCTTGCTTGATGGTGAAATCCTAGAAACTTTTCCCTGAGATCAGGCCTGACCAGAGCAGGAACGAAGGAAAAACGAGGCTTTGGAATTAAAAGAAATAAAGCCTTTTACTTGCAAATGTTACTCCTGTGTCCTGTTTAATCCAAAAGAATATTCAGAAAAATGCAGTAAATTTAGTAAAAGTTATCAGATACAAGATTAGTATACATAATTAATTGTATCCTATATCCCAGCAACAAATATTTGGAAATTGAAATTTTAAAAAGACACCACTTACAAGTGACCAACAAAACAAAACAAAACAAAAAACTCAAATAGCAAGGTAGAAAGTTAAAGAAAATTGTCCAAGTTTTCTACCTGGAAAACTACAAATGACTTCTTTTTTTGTTGTTTTGTTTTGTTTTTGGAGACAAGGTCTCACCATGCATTTCGAGCTAGGCCTTGAACTCTCTTTGTAGCCCAGGCTGGTCTCAAACTCGCAATAATCCTCCTGCCTCAGGCTCCCAAGTCCTGGGATCACAGGCTGCACCACCATGCCCAGCTACAAATGACTCCTTAAGAGATTTTTTTTTTTTTTTTGTAAAGCCTCAATACCATAAATAGGGAGATATACCATGTCCATGGATTGGAAGGCTTAGTTCTGTTGAAATGTCAGTTCTCTGTAATTTGGCCTAAGGCAGTGATGATGAACCTGTTAAAGATGAGTGCCCAGAATGCAACCAAACACCCACTTATTTATCACAGAATGCCAGCACTGCAATTAAACCCAAATACTCAGATTTTAGTTTATAAAAAAAGACTCATACACTTGGCTCATGTCCCGACAGAGGGGGCTCTGGAGCCTGCTGTGGTCCATGGGCCACAGGTTCATCACCACTGGCCTAACAGATGCGATACAACACCAAGCAGAATCCTGGAATATTTTAGGAGCTGGGGGAAAACAGATACTGATATGCTGAGTATAGAATTTATGTTGAAATACAAGGGGCTAAAAGTATCCAAGAGAACCTTTTTTAAAAATTCTATTATTACAGTATTTTGGTAAGTACATGTTCATAATGCATCATGATCACTTTCTCCATGGAGAGCTGGTACACGTATGCGGCACATCTTTTTTAGCCCTTTACCTTCCTTCCCTCCCCCTTTCCTCCCCTCCCCCCTTCCTCCATCTCTTGGTCCCCTCCCCATTTGCCAAAAAAAAAAATCCATCCCCCATTCCTATTATCTATCCTCTGTTTTGCTCTTCACTTAAATTTTGGCTTTCTCACATTAAAACAAATCATGTGATATTTAAGATTGTGCATCTGACTTATTTTACTTGACATTATTGTCTCAAGGTACATCCATTTCCCACACGTAACTCAAGCTTATCTTTCTTTATGGTAGAGTAGTACTCCACTGTGTATGAATACTACATTTTCTTTATTTATTCATCTGTTGATAGACATATAAGCTGGCTCCAAGATTTAGCTCTTGTGAATTGTGCTGCTATAAACCTGGACATGCATGTATCATGATATCTTTAGCTCTTTCAGGAAGATATCTAGAAATGGAATAGCTGGGTCAAATGGAATTTCTACTTCTAATTTTTTGAAGAATCTCCACACTGATTTCTAGGGTGGTTGTACTAGTTCACATCCTACAACTTCACCAGCACTTGTTATTTGATTTCTTGATGTTAGCCATTCTTTTGGGAGTAAGATGGAATCTCAGTGTTGTTTTAATTTGCATTTCTGTAATGATCAGTGATGTTGAACTTTTTTGTGTGCATTATTGGCAGTTTGTATTTCTTCTTCTGAGGAGTGTCTATTCATTTCAGTGGCCCATTTGTTATTGGGTCTTTCATTTGGGAGGGTCTAGTTTTTTTAAATTATTTGTATATTCTGGATGTCAGTCCTCTCTTCAAGGAAGAGGTGGCAAACAAATTTTTTCCCATTCTGTAGGTTGTCTCTTCACTCCGTGAGTTATTTCCTTTGCTGTGCAGCAGCTTTTTAACTGAGAATGATCCCATTTGTTGATTCTTGGTATTTTTTCATATATAGTTGGGGTTGTTTTCAGGTTGGATTATGTCAAAGGCCTTTTCTTCAGCAACTGAGGTTATTATGTGATTTTTGTGCTTGATCCTGTTTATGTGATACACTATACTTACTGATTTGGGTATGTTAAACTATCTCTGCATCCCTGAGATGAGCCCTTCTTGGAGATGATATACAATCTTTTTGATGATTTTTTGCATCATTTGCCATTGTCTTGCTAACATTTGCCATTGTTTTTGCATCTATGTTCATTTTTGGTTGTGTTCTTTTCTGGTTTTGGAATCAGGTTAATGCTAGCTTCCAGGAAGTACTACTCCCCCTCATTAAAGAATTTGAGGAGTATTGGCATTAGATCTTCCCTAAAGTTCTTTTTTTTTTTTAGATAAATCTTGAGGATTATTTATTTTGTTCTTAATTTTATTTCAAAGACAGTGAAATGCAACAAAAGATAACAGAAAAATCAAAGCAAAGCAGTAGAATGGGCATAGAACTCCAGAGAGAGATACTATAAAAACAATAGCTACTATATTGTATCTTGTTACTTTCAGAATAGCTGACCATTCCATCAAGCATAGCAAACACAAACCAAAAACAAAACACAGTAAAACCAATGAAAACAGGATGTGAAATGAAGAAAAAAAGAAAAAAAAAAGGAAACGAAAATTAAACAAAATTAAGCAAACCAATGACAACAATAATGGGGCTCAAAGACAAGACAGAGAACAATCCCACCTATTTGCTACACTAGAAAATGTCATCTAACCAAGAGATACTGACACTGTGGGCACCAGGCCTGCAAAGCACTCCAGCCATACAAGCATTTGTAATCCAGTTGCCATGAACCCAGCAGGTCCTCCAGGCAAGCAGGATGCTCGGCGGGCAGGGGGGCTTGATTCATAGCCCGCACCCCGGCAGGCCTATGGGACACAACTCTTTCTCTCCTCCTGGAGTCCGCCCAGTCGCGCAGACTTACCAGGGGTGCAGGCGGGTTTGCTTGTGGTTGCGGCCTCTCGCCCCAACATGGAGGGTCCACAGAAGGCACATAGTTCTCCCCCTGGGCGCCTCACGGTCGCGCAGACTCAGCAGGGGTATTCCCTGAAGTTCTTAAAGAATTTGGCGGTAAATCTATAAAATGCGTGTTTTTCTTAGATGAGAGTTTATTATTTCTTCTATCTCACTGTTTAATACTGGATTGTTCAGGGACTTTATGTCTTCTGGTGGTAATTTATATGCATCTAGAGATCTATCAATTTCTTCTAAATTCTCCAACTTATTAGTGTACAGGTTCTCAAAGTAGTTACTAATAAGCTTCTGTATTTCACAAGTATCTATTTTGATTTCACCTTTTTCTTTTCTCATTGCATTAATTTAGATTTTTTTCTGTTTATAAGATTGACTAGATGTTTTTCTGTGTTATTTACTCTCTCAAAGAACAAGCTCTTCAATTCATTATTTGTATATTTCTAGTCTCAATTTCATTAATTACTGCTCTAATTTTTATAATTTCCTTTATTGTGATAGCATTGAATTTGGATTGCTCTTGTTTTTCTAGGACCTTGTGTTGCATTGTTAGGTGATTTACTTGGTCTTCCTCTGTTTTACTGATGGGTATTCACAGCTATAGACTTTCCTTTTAGGGCTACTTTCATTGTGTCCCATAGATTCCAGCATGCTACATTGGCATTATTGTTTGGTTATAGGAATTTTCTAATTTCTTTCTTGATTTCTTCTGTGACCCCTTAGTTATTCAACAAGATGTTGTTTAATTTCCATGTGTTTGCATAATTTCTGTGGGATTTTTTTTTTTTTTTTTTTTTTTTTTTTTTTTTTTTTTTTTTTTTTTTTTTGGCCACTGATTTCCAATCTCATTACACTATGTTTAATAATATGCATGGGATTATTTTGAGTCTCTTGCAGTTACTTAAGCTTGCTTTCCATAATATGAATTATTTTTTAAGAAAGTACCATGTGCTGTCAAAAAGGATGTGTATTCTGTTGTTGTTGCTATTGTTGTTGTGTAATTCCATTTGTTCAAAGGCTTGGTTAAACTCTGATATTTCTGCCAGGTGTGGTGGAGCATGCCTTTAATCCCAGCACTTGGGAGGCTGAGGTAGGAGGAGTGTTGTGAGTTCGAGGTTGGCTTGGGCTACAACATGAGCACAAGGCCGGCCTGAGCTGCATAGTGTGACCCTGTCTGAAAACACTAGGGCTGGGAGTTTGGCTCAGTGACTTAAGCGCCTGCCTGGGCAGGTGCGAAGTTGTGAGTTCAATCCCTGGTGCCACCAAAAAAAAAAAAAACTGATATTTCTTCATTGATTTTTTTTTTTGTCTACTTGATCTATGTATTTATGACAATGAGGTATTGATGTCTCCCAATATAATTGTGTTTATCTGGTTTTTAATGTCCAATAGTATTTGCTCGAGGAAATTGGCCATGCCAGTGTTTGGTGAATATATGCTTATAATTATTATCTCTTCCTTAACCAATGTACTAATATGTCTTTACCTCTTCTGATCAGTTTTGGCTTGAATTCCATTAAAATTGAGGTAGCTATTCCTGGTTTTGCTTTTCTAGTTCCCCTTGCATGAAATATTGTTTTCTATCCTTTGATTTTTAATATCAGTGAATTTATTTTTTAATTAAATGTGTTTCTTGCATATACTGTATCATTGGGTTTCGTTTCTTGATCCACTCTATGTCTTTTGACTGGGGAATTGAGACCCTTCTCATTAAGAGTTATTACTGAAAGCATTGACTTATTCCCGTCATTGTACCAGTTTCCCTTTTTACGCCTTCTGTTTCACCTCTCACCCTGCCTGGTATATTCATTCTATTTGACTTTTTTGCCATATTTGGTTTCATTGTCTCTTTCTAAGATGTCCTCAATAATTTTTTTGGAATGCTGGTGCAGAAGTCATGAATTTCTTTAGGTCCTCATTTCTTATTTCTCTGTCATTTGTAAAAATAGTTTTTCAAGATATATATGTTCAGGTTGAAAGTTGTTTTCTTTTAGGGCTGGAAACACTTCACTTCAAGCTCTCCTGGCCTTTAATGTTTGTGTTAGGGTGTCTGCTGTAATTCTAATGAGTTTTCCTTTATGAAAGATTGTTTGCTTTTCTCTAAGAGCTTTTAAGATTTTGTCCCTGTGTTGAACATCTGGAATATTGACTTTCATGTGTTGTTACTCTGAAGAAGAGGTTATCTTTTGATCGTGGATATTCGAGGTTCTCTATACCTCACTTATCTATGTTTAATTCTTTCCCTGTATTTGGGAGGTTTTATGCTATTATTTCTGTAAACAGGTTGTTTATGCCATTTGTGCTATCTTCTGATTTTTCATTTATTCTAATTAATATTAAATTGGTCTTTCTAACAGCTGTTGGACTCACTTTTTCATGCTCTTTTGTCATTTTTAAGATATCTATGACTAACTGGGTGCTGGCAGTCCTGTTTTTAGTCCTGACACTCTACCTTGACACTTGTCAGAGTCTGCTGCTCATATTTTCAGCATGATTTTTAATCTCTTGGATTTTCATTTGGAGCGTTTTCATGAATTCTAATTCTTTGCCAAACTGGTCATTCATGTTTTGTGTCTTTTTGTTTGGTTAAACTCTGATATTTCTTCACTGATTTTTTTTGTCTACTTGATCTATGTATTTATGACAATGAGGTATTGATGTCCCCCAATACCTCATTTTTTATTAGAGTCTTCTGTAAGCTCCCTGTTTGTTTTACTTATTGCATCCATTATTTGTTATGTCTTCTGTGAACCCAGCAAGCAGTTTTTTCATCTGTTTTTAACCTTCTGTGTCATCCTGTCAAATAATTTGTCTGTGTGGCTTTTGGTTCCTCCCCCTCAACACCCCATGAATTGACTTTGGGGAAGTGGAGAGCTTTGGGAGGCAGTTTGTTGTCTTCTCATGTTTCTATTACCTTTTTGTGTTTATTTTGTTCCGTTTATGCTTAGGTTTGCAGACACTTGCAATGTATGGTGATCTCGAGGCTATAGTCCATTTCTCCAACTTTGTAGCTTCTAATTTTCCAGTCAGTTCCTTTCCAGTTTCTGGGGATCTATTTTTTTTTTCTCTTCACTCAGGTGTTATTTTCTAGATCTCTAGATTCTGAATCTCAGAGAGGCTGGATTTTGCTGCCAATCCTTACTCCATCATTTTATATTTTCTCAGCTTGAGAATCTGATGAATAAACTGGAAGGTTTACATTCAGAACCATTAGAAAACAACAGTAATTAAAGCCGTGAGTTGTTTGCACAATGACAGGAAAAAGCTAACCAATACAATAGAGAATTCAGAAGAAAGAAACTCACATACATAAGTTCCTGATTATGACAGAGACAATACGGCACAGCAGTACAAACAAGAAAGCATAGTGCTTTTAATAAATACTGCTGGGTTAATTGGATAAAGATACAGAAAAAAATATATCCTGATCTCTCTTTTAGTAATCAATTCAATGCATTATAGAGCAAAACACTGTATGTGAAACAATACATCTTCTAGAGAAAAACATGAGAATATACATGTTCTTGGTTTAAGCAAAGATTTTTTTAAAACAAGGCACACAAAGGCCACAAAATGAAAAAAGTATTTGTGTATATAGGATGCTTTTAAAGACTACAAAAGGAAAAGTGTGTATATGTGTATATATATACATATATTTGCATGTAAATATATACATTTATATATGTTATAAATGTACATATGTATATAAATAATTTATATGTATATAGATATATATGTATATAAATAATCTATATGTATATAGATATATATGCATATAAATATATATGTGCATGTGGCTTCATTTTGTCACATTACTGTTAAGACAAGGTAACCCACAAAGTAAAAGACATTTATAACACAAATAAATCCCACAATCTATAAGCAAAAGACATAAATAGGTTGAGGAAAGAAGATATACAAATGTCAGTGAATACATAAAAGATGATCTATTTTGCTAAACAAGGGTATATAATATAAATTTTACAAGTTTAGAGCCAGGTATGGTGGCACACGCCTTTAATCTCGGGAGGCTGAGGCAGGAGGATCGTTGTGAGTGCAAGACCAGTCTGGGCTACAAAGTGAGTTCAAGGCCAGCCTGAACTGCATAGTGAGACCCTGTCTCAAACACTCGGGCCGGGATTTAGCTCAGTGGCGTAAGTGCCTGCCTGGCAGGCATGAGGTTGTGAGTTTGATCCCCTGTACCAAAATAATTAATTAATTAATTTAATTATACAAGTTTAAATTAAATATAAATTAATCAAGGAAATATAATGAAATGCAGTACAGTAGTGCTTCTCCAAAATGGCTGAAAGGAAAAGATGGAAAATGTCATGTGTTGGCTAGGATATCAAATAATCAGGGCTCTCTTGACATAGCCAGTAAAAGTGTAAATTGGTACAACCATTCTGGAAACAGAGAATCAACTTAAGTTGAGTAGACACACACCACCCTATCATCTGGGAATTACACACTTAAATATTATATGGTCAATGATAAATGTTTTCCAAATCACAGTGCCAGAATGTTACTAACAGCACTATCCTTAAGAACGCTAGGTTAGAAATCATTCAAATGCTCAGCAAAAGTAGAATAACACATTGCAGTACATTCACACAATGTAGCGTGTATAGCCATTAGAAAGAGTGGGCTGCAGCTATTCGCAAAGATGCAGATGAATCTCACAAACATAATGTTGAGCAGAAGAATGTGTAAGTGAAGGACCACTGATAAATAAGTCCGTCTCTATAAAGATCCGACTCAGGTTGAAATGAATCACAGCTGAGATTTTTTTCAATAAGTTTCTTGATCTATTAGTGCTGGATTGCACGCATGTGTTCAGGTTATGACAACTCTTCAGCTTATGTATTTATGACACCTGAACGTTTCTGCGCTTCAGTAACAACCTGGGAATGCATGGCCGCAGAGAAAGCATTTACCCAGTCAGCTGGAGCACTGTAGCCATTCATGTGTTTTCCAAGTATCTGCTTACCCTACAGACAGGCTCTCAGCATCTTATTATCCCAAGAACAATCCTCAACTGCTGAAGAGCCAGTTCTGCCGGAAAGGAGAGTGATGGGATCTCTGCAGAGAAAACAAAGCGAAGCATGCCCTCTGCAGTCCCCACGTGCAAAGGGCAGAAGCGACACCGCTGTAGCTTGCTGCCCACTGCTCCACTTGCTCAGTTCAGAACAAAGATAAAACAGAACTACTTGTATCTTCTTTTAGTAACCGCTTAGTGGCTGAAACTGTGAGGTCAAAATAGAGTAATGTAAAAAGTCACACTAGGGCAGGGAACCTGGGGTTAACAGAAAGAGAGGGTCCTTTGGAGCTATTGCTTTGGGGCCCCAAAACTAGTTAATAAAGTCTGGAATCATGCTTCACAATAATACTGATAATGCACATCTTGTAGATGATTTAGGGGGAAAAAAAGATGTTTTGTTAACTGACAGAATATTCAGGGTACTTTTATTGAATGGTCATCAATTTTAATGGGCTACAAATTACCCAAGAATGTCAATTCAGTATAACTGAAATGCTTTTGTTTTGCTAAATCAGAACTGGCTACAGTTAAATGCTTTGGTGTGTAAAGCCTTTAATCTGATAGATTAATATGATATGACCTTTAGAGCTGGCAAGCACTTTATCTTTAGAGATGAATATCATCATTTGCCTTGTATGGCCAGATTTTCTGAAAAGGTTAAGATAGTGCCTTCAGAGCACAGAAGCTCTCATGAAAGACTTCAGTGAGCACAGAATCGCTGTCCAGTCTTAAGAAAGAAAAAATAATAACGGTTAATGAAAATACCAACCTGGAAAGAGAACATTCAGAAATGCAATAAAATGCAATCTTTTGGGCAATGTGCTGGTAATGGGACAGAGTAGTCGCAATTAGCACTGGCCAAATCCCAGGGTGACGACTGCTCCTTCTCAGGTGACCATAAGAAGGCCAAGCATTAGTCTTGCTATCTTATGTGTCCTGAAAACTGTCACAAGTGATTTCTTTTAAGAGTTCTGGAGTCCCACTGAGATGCTCATGGGCAAGAAAGGCGTGGCTGTCTGCAGCTTCCCGGTATGCCGCCTCCTGCTCTGGGCTCTGTCCGGCTGGTTCTCCTTTCTCTTCCACACCTGTAACACCATCTTCCATTCCCTTTATGTTCAGTAGCTGTACAGGATTCAGCATTACTGACTGATGCTCATATGTCCTCAAGGAACATCTAAATGGAGACTCCAAGCAAAAGATGAATATCTTCCTCCAGTGCAGCCAAGTGACCAGGACCCATGCTATGCAGAGAATGTTGCAAAGTAGATCTCTGTTAGTTCTTCCTGAGACTCAGTGATTATGAACCAGGAAGTCCATAGCACATCCAGGGTCAATTTGAAGTCTTTCTGTAATTACCAAAAATGTTCTGATCTCAACTATTTTCATTCAAAAGAGGAGGAGAGTCAGAGCCTAAAAACAACCCAAATTACCATTAAATTCAGCAGCCTGTTTTCATGACTTAGCAAGTTGTATAAAGTACGTCTGAGTCTCTTCGTGAAAAATGTGTCTACCAAGGAGACACACAGATATAGAAGCAAGTAAAACAGCTATAAAATTAGAGTGGAATTGACTAAGATCACAATTTTTCATAGGCTAAGATACATCATGTTCCAATCTGTCTTTCTCCTTAGTCCCCTATATGATAGATGCCCTGAAAATGCCACTGATTCAACAGTGAAATATTGTTCCAAG
>RJWM01037916.1:0-17111 GCA_004363535.1 Dasyprocta punctata | reverse complement strand
CTGGGGCGGCCGAGCCGGGAGTTGCGCGGCGGGGAGAGGGCGTCACGAGCGGGGCGCCGTCCCGGGACCCCCGTTCACCTCACTGCCGCGGTCAGATGTGCGCGCCAGCCGGGCGCGGTGGCGCACGGCGGAACCCGGCGCCCGGGAGGCCGAGGCAGGAGGGTCGCCGCGAGCGCGAGGCCAGCCTGGGTGCCCTGGCGAGATGGGGGCTCCGGACGGCGGCAGCCGCGGGGCGGGGCTCGGGCCGAGCCTTCTGCCGGCGTGGGGCTCTGCTCGGGTCTTAGGCTTGGGTGTCGTCGTTGTTTTCCGGTTCTGGGACTCGAACTCAGAGCCTGGCACCCGCAGCCCTCCTGCTGCTGCTGCTGCTGCTGGCGCCCCGACTCCAGCCCCGAGGCGGGCACTGCGGGAGGGACGCGGGCCCGGGGTGGCAGAGGCAGCGGCGGCTCCGGAGGCGGAGACAGCGCGGCGCTTGCGAGGGGGCTGGAGCCTTGATGCGCTGGGCTGCTGCTTTTTGGGGGGGGACTGGGACTCGAACTCAGGACCCTGCGCTTGCCAGGTCCTTTTTTTTTTTTTTGGCCTTTTTTGAGGCAGGATTCCATTATATGGTTCAGGCCGACCTTGAGCTCACTTTGTAGCCCAGACTGGCCTCACACTCGCAGTAATCCTCCTGTCTCAGCCTCCTCCTGAGTGCTGGGATGACGGGTGTGCACCACTGCGCCGGCTTTCTTTTCCTTTTTTGCAGGACTGGGCTTTCAACCCGGGCTCTGCACACTGAGCTACCTCCCCCAGTCTGCACCCCCATCCCCTTGCTTTTTGGTTTTTGGATTTGGGGTTTTGTTTTTGTTTTTTTCCCCCGGTAGTCTCGCTAGGTTGCCGAGTTATCCAGGCTGGGCTTGAACTTGTGATCTTCCTGCCTCAGCCTCCCGGGGCTCCGGGTTCCCGCCGCACTCTGCGCCCTCAGACTCCTGCTCCTCTTCACCCATTCCTCCAAACGGCCCTCCCTGCCGGGCTGACCCTCTGCTGCACATGAACCCCCTTCCTCCCGCACCCCATCTCCGCGGCCCCCAGGACGCTGGCGCCTGTCTCCATCAGTGTGAACTCTCCCGGCCCGCCTCCCCTGCCGCCTCGCTGGAAGGGCTCCTGTCACAGGTGCCCCTGACGCCGCCGCCACGTCAGCCCCGTTCTTAGCCGCACTCTGAGCACTGCCGCCTTCAGGACGCCCCGCCGCACCTGGCTCCCCGCACTCCGTGCCCCGGGGTCCCCCAGCCTCCCCTGTGTCGGGCCTCCTCCCTTCTGCCCGCCGCACCCCGGGGCTCCCTGCGCCCTCTGTGTTATCTCCAGGGGGCTCTGACCCTAAACCCCACCCTCACGGACCTGTTTTATGTTAATGGGCGTCTTAAATTCAGCAGATCCAGTCTGCCTACGCTCCACCCTCTTGGGGTGTCTGACCCGGATCCCCTCCCCTCCAGACCTGGAACGCGCTTCCCCCAGGTCCCCGGCAGCGAACCCTCACCTCCGGGGTCCCCTCCCAGCACCCTCTCCCCGCTGCTTTTTTAATTCCTTTGTTTCTTTTTGGCGAGGCGGCGCTAGGGATGGGGACCTGGGGCCTCACGCGAGCTCGGCAAGTGCTCTGTGCTGAGCCACACTCCCGGGCTTTCATTGCTTGAGACGGGGCTCACTGACCCCCGCAAGTCACCCAGGCTGGCCGGGAACTTGTGCTCCTCCTGCCTCAGCTGGGGGGACGCGTGTGCCGCCGTCTCGCGGCCCCCCCTGGACCTGCGGTAACTGTGCACATTCCTAGGTCTGTCCCCACCGCCTAGGGCTTGGGGGGCTGACCTGAACCCCAGGTTCCCCAGGGCCTTCTGGTAGGTACAAGTGTTGTTGGGTGGGACCCCCAAATTGGGCGCAACACACTGGACGCCAGTGGAGGCCACCGCTGGTAAGAGTGGCGGCGGGCTCGGGAAGCCCAGGGTTAGGATCTGTGTCAGGAGGAAGCCTGGGGGGGCTCCTCGGAGGAAGAACCGCGGGGAGCGGCGAGGACGCGTTTCCTGAGCCCATGAGCCGGGTCTGAGCAGGTTTATATTTAGTTATGGGGCAAGATCGCATTCAGTTGCCAAGCAGGGGTCGAACTTGGAATCCTCCTGCCTCAGCCTCCCAAGCAACCGGGATTACCTTGTGTGCCAAGACGCCCGGTTTGTGTTGAGAGGAAACTGAGGCTGAGAGAGACCCAGCAGAGCTGGGATCGGGACCCCATGAGAAGGGGGAGCCCCTCGCGGGGGGTGAGGGGGCTGTGGAGGGGGGGGCACCATGCGACTCTGGGCCCCGGGGTTCCAGTTGCCTTGGTGCAGGTTAGTTAGGAGCCCCTGGCCCACTCGGAGCGGCCCCTCCGTCACCAGGCTGGGCGGGCCCCCGGCAGCCGCCCTCACTCGCCACCCCCGCCCCACCCCACAGTGATGGTGGCCACGCAGCAGGAGATGAACGACGCGCAGCTGCCGCTGGCCCAGCGGGACTACTGCGCCCACCACCTCATCCGCCTGCTCAAGTGCAAGCGCGACAGCTTCCCCAACATCCTGGCCTGCAGGCCGGCGCAGCACGCCTGGGACCACTGCGAGCACCTCGAGTGAGTGCGGAGGGAGGGAGGGAGGCCGGGGGCGGGCGGGCGGCCGGGAGCCGGAGCCGGAGCCGGAGCCCGAGCCCCGCCCCCGCTGTCCCCAGCTACGTGCAGCGCATGAAGGAGTTCGAGCGCGAGCGGCGGCTGCTGCAGCGGAGGAAGCGGCGGGAGCAGCGGGCGGCGCGGGCGGCCCAGGCCCAAGGCTCGGGCGAGGCGGCCCTGTAGCCTCGCGCACCGTCGCCAGCACCAATAAAGAAAGAAAAGTGCCCAGGACTCGAGCTGAGCGGCCTCCTTCCCGCGGCGCCGGACCCCAAAGCACCCCAAAGAACACACGAGCCGAGTCCAGACGGGCGGTTTATTCGGGGCGGGGCGGGGCTCAGAGCAGGAAAGGCACGATGGGCATGCGCAGCGGCGGGTAGTCCCGGAACTCCTTCAGGTAGCTGCGGTGCTTGCCCTTGGCCCAGATGGTCATCTGCGTGAAGCCCACCAGCGAGAAGAGGGCCACTGCGGGTGGCAGGGGGTCAGCGGCGGCGGGGATACGGGGGCCGGGGGAGCGGGGGGCAGGCGCGGCGGGGAGGGCGGGCTCACCGGGCAGGCACTGCGTCATGATGGCGAAGCCGATCCAGGACCCCACCTGGGAGGGAGAGGCCAGCCTGCTCGCCTGAGGCTGCCCGGGGCCCAGCTGCCACCCCATCCCCATCCCTCCATCCCCCCTTTTCCACACTGGGCACTGACTCCCACGGCCTTCCCACTGAGCTGAGACAGGGTCTCGGTGCTGTGTAGCCCAAGCTGGACTGAGCTTGCAGCCCTCCTGCCTCAGCCTCCCAGGGCTGAAATGATAGTCACCACCCCGCCAATCCCTGGGCGCAGGCGGGGCGGCCCTCACCTCGTAGGTGTAGTTGGGGCAGGACACCAGCAGGAAGAGCCACGTGAAGGGGTTCTTGGTGGGGTACGGGATCTTCCTGGTCTTGGACCCTGACAGGCAGGACAGAGGCCAGCGGGTGGCAGGGACCCTGTTCCGGCCAGGCCCGCCCGCCCCGCCCCCGCCCGGCAGCTCACTCACCGGCCGGCCGCAGGTCCCTCAGGGCCATGTGGATGGAGAAATTGCCCAGCTGACAGACCTGCGGGAGGAGCGGGTCAGGCCGGGACACCCCACCGCACCCCCCAGCACCCCCGATGCTTACCACGAAGATGGCCAGCGCCAGTTTGACCTGCTGAGCTCCGTAGGCTGCAGAGGAGGCGGGGAGGGGCCGTGAGGGCCGGGGCGGGGCACGGGCGGGGCCAGGGAGGGGCGGGGCCGGGGCACTTACTGGGGGGCGTGTAGAGCGGGTGGTTGATGTAATAGGCCATCCAGGCAGCAAAGCCCCAGTAGTAAGTGCAGTTCTGAAAGCGGCCAGCAGGGAAGGGTGTGAGCAGCGCGCCAGGGCGCAGGGCTCTGCAGTGGGCAGGGCCTTGGGCAGGTGGGCGGAGCCGAGTGGGTGTGGCCTGCAGCAGGCGGAGCTCTGTGCAGCCATGGTCTGCAAGCTGGGTCTTAGGTGGACCTGGCCCCGAGGAAGGCGTGGCCTGTGGTGGGCGTGGTGCTGGACAGCCATGGTCCCATAGGCTTGGACTTGGGTAGGTGTGGCCTGTGGTGGGCAGGGCTCTGGGCCGCTATGGTCCCATAGGATTGGACTTGGGTGGGTGTGACCTGCATGGGCGGAGTTCTGGGCCACCATAGTCCCGTAGGCTGGGACATGGGTGGGCGTGGTCCCTGAGGTGGGGGAGGCCTGAAGTAGGCGGGGCTCGAAAGCCATGGTCCCATAGGCTGGCACTCAGGTGGGTGTGGTCCCTGCATGGGTGTGGTCTGAGGTGGGCGGGGCCTTTGGAGGCCACGGTCCCATAGGCTGGCACTCGTGCGGGCGTGGCCCGGGGTGGGTGGGGCTGCGCGCCCACCTTGAAGATGTTGCGCAGGGGCATGGTGCCGTGGGAGAAGCGGTGCACGAAGAGCGTCTCCAGCAGCCGCTTGACGTAGTGGAATGAGTGGCAGATGCAGGCGAGGCTGCGGGGAGGGGAGTGGGGGTCAGGGTGCGGCCCGGGAGCCCCGCCCCTGCCCTGCCGTCCCCGCTCGCCCCGCACTCACTGCACCACCGAGTGCCGACTGGACGTGAAGTCGTATTTGTGCCCGTAGATGAAGGGGACCCGGAAGTAGAAGAGCAGGTAGATGAAGAGGGGCCCGGCGTACTCCGTCAGGAAGACCTGGGTCGGGGCGCAGTGGTCACGCGTGTGGCCGCCACTGCGGTGGGGGCGGGGCGGGCGGGGCGGGGCTCACCGTCACCCAGCTGATCTGCGCGCCCAGGTCCCGGAAGTACAGCGTGGCCGTGGTGCCCACGGGCAGCTTCTGCAGCACATCCTCGTCCTTCAGGGACTTGCCCTCTGCAGGGGAGCGGCTCAGACGCTGCTGTGGCCCCCGGGCCACCCCACCCCACCCCCCCAGCCCCAGCCATTCCACCCCCAGCCCCAGCCCCAGCTCCGGGCACCAGTGGTGCTTACTTGGGTCCAGGCGCAGGGACTGGCGGGCCGGGTACCACTGCGGGTCTGCAGGCAGACAGCTGTGTCACCCAGGCGGTTCCCAGGGGCTCCCACCCCACCCCCGAGGCCAGGAGGGCGGGCGCAGGGCGGGGGGAGGCTCTGGCGGGCGTGTGGCGGGCACGGACTCACGCGTCTTGGTGAAGAGGTTCTTGATCTCCGCAATGGTGGCCTGGGGCTCCACCTGGTGGGGGGCGGGGGTGTCAGCTCCAGGGCCCCGGACCCGGGAACCCAGGGAAGGGGGCTGGGGGCCGGGTCCCACTGTAGTCAAGGCGGGGGCAGCATGGGACCTGCCAGCGTGGGGACGGCTGAGGCCCTGGTGACACCCCACTGCCCAGTGGGAAAAGGACGGCCCTGAGGAGGAGCCCCACCTCCTTCCCAAGGCCCCGCAGGGCCCTGTGAGGCGGCCACGCGTCCTCCCCGGGCCTGCGGGCTCCCAGCCACGCCGGGGCCACGCCGCCCGCCCCCCCACCCGGGTCAGCGCGTCGCGTGCCCTCTGAAGGGCGGAGTGGGGCGCCCGGGGCTGGCGGCGCGGCCCGGGACCTCCCGTCCTACCTTGTCGAGGAAGCACAGCTTCTCCCTGGTCTTTGCATCCAGAATCTCCACCTCGAAGAAGAGAACAGCCCTTTTGTGTTTCTTGGCCGTCTTGGGGGGCGAGGCCCGGGGCAGGCCGTTGAGGCCGGGGCTGAGGCCCTGGCTCGGCTCCCGGGACACCAAGCTCAAGCTGAGGTCCATGCCGCCCGCCGCCGGCTCGCCGCTCCGCCTGGCCCCGCGGGCGCAGCCCACTGCTGCCGCCCCCGCCGCCGACCTCCCCACGCAAGGGCTGGCCCGGCGGGCAGCGATCAAATTCTGCCACGGTGCTGGACATCGGCCCGGGCCGCCCCGAGCTGCCGGCTTCTGTGCCAGGTGAAACCCGAGTGGCACCAGAGCCGCGGCCCAGCTAAATATAAAACCCTCTGCCCGCGCCCCGGGAGCCATGCCACCGCCCCGCGACAGCACGGGGCACAGCAAGGCCCCCACGGCGGGCAGGGGCTCAGGCCGGAGCCATCGGGTGCGAGGCCAGCCTGGCCGGGCACCCAGCACGGGCCCAGGGAGCTCGCCGGGCCCTGAGAAGCCCCGGCTATTCTGAGAATCCGTGAGAAGGATCATCCGCTTCCCTTCCGAGCTGTAAAAGACACTCGGGATTATGTTCCTTGCACGTCTGTGTTCCCAGAGAGGTGACAGATTCCCAAGTCACTGGCACAGACAGCCCCCCTCGGCCAGCAGCAGGAGAGGGCCAGGGAGGCAGGACCCCGCCAGCGCCCCCTCCGCCGCGCCCCCCAGGCCGCGGCCCACCCCAGCGGCAGGGCCAGCGCGAGGCAGGACCGTGTCCCCACACGGAAGGGGCCTGAGAGGTGAGCAGGCCGCCGCCCTGCAGCCCCACCCAGGGACCAGAGCGAGGAGGGGCGGGAGGCGCGGGGTATTAATAGATCCTGCACCCCGCGGGGCAGCGCCCGCATGCCTGCCTGCGAGCCTGTGCGGCCCTCAGGAGGTCTCAGAGTTCCAACCGAGCCACTCAGGGGCTTAAAATACAAGCAGCCAGGCAGCCCGCTGGCCAGATGCTGGGGAGGGCTGAAACTCTACCCCGCCCCGCCGCCGCCGGGCACCCGGCAGGCCTGCGCCCGCAGCTGGGAAAGGAAGCCACGCTCGCAGCAGCAGCCAGCGCTCAGGCCGGGGAAGGGGAGCCACCTGCACCCCACAAGGTAAGCCAGGGCCACAGGGTCAGCCCTCAGCCCCCGGACCCCAAAGCCATCTTCTGCTGGAAGGGCTAAGGCCCCCGGGGCGGGTGCGTGTGTCTCCCTGTGCCTCTAGATTATTTCAAAATAGAAAGCACAATAAAATTTACTAGGTATGCCGGGCGTGGTGGCACACGCCTTTAATCCCAGCACTCGGGAGGCTGAGATAGGAGGAGCGTTGTGAGTTCCAGGCCGGCTTGGGCTACAGCGAGAGCACAAGGCCGGCCTGAGCTACATAGTGCGACCCTGCCTCAAAAAACTAGGGCTGGGAATTTGGCTCAGTGGCTCAAACGCCTGTCAGACAGGCGCAAAGTTGTGAGTTCAATCCCTGGTGCTGCAAAAAAAAAAAAAAAAAAAAAAAATTTACTAGGTATGCCGGGTGTGGTGGCAAACACCTGTCATCCCAACACTCAGGAGGCTGAGGCAGGAAGATCCTTGTGAGTTCCAGACCAGCATGGGCTAGGAAGTGAGCTCAAGGCCAGCCTGACCTGCATAGCAAGACCCTGTCTCAAAAAGACCAAAAATAAACTTGCGAGGTAGGAGAGGAAAAATAAAAGACAGGCCGAGTGAAAGAAGCCAGACAGGCTGGGTCACGTGTCTACAGGAAACCTGCACAGGCAGAAGTGGGGGGCGGGGGATCAGGCCCTGGGGCGGCAGCCGGCGCTGCCTGCTCTCCGTGGGGACCTCGGCAGGGGTGGGAGGGGCGCCCTGCGGTGGGAGCTTCCCCTTCCCTCAGCTTCGCCCCGACACAGCGCTGAGGCTGCTGGGGTCAGAACGGGGCCCACCGGCCGGGCCGCGGGGCCTCGCGCCGCCTTTGGAACGTGGGGCACAGGCCACGAGCACCGACCAGAGAAGCCCCTGGGCTGGGGAGCACCCAGGGGCCCTGGCCGCCCTCGTCCCAGCCCTGGGTTCCCCCCGACCCCACCCCCTGCTCTGCGCCTGCCCAGGCCTCCGGCCAGCCTTGTGTGGGACCGGGGATTCCCGAGACGGGGAGCAAAGGGGAGGCCACACCCAGGGAGGCAGGGAGAGCGGGTCAGGGACGGGGGGGGGGGCTGCTTAGCAGCCTCGGCGGAGAAAGGGCCAGGGGCAGCTGACGGATGGACAGACACACGGCTCTGCGGCGACATCGCACCAGCCCAGGAGGGATTCTCACCCAGAGGCCCGAGATTCCAAGGCCCAGCCAATAGCACTCTCGCTCTGCCAACATCAGGGTGCGCCAGGCCCACCCTGCGGGAGGGCACGGCCGAGGCTGGCACTGAAGCCCCGACGCTGGGAGGCAGAGGGGAGAGGGGCCGCGCCTGCTGCACGCCGGGCTGCCTCCACGGGGAGGCGAGTTCAGCGGCAGAGCAGGCAGCCAGGGCCGAGGGAGGGGACCGCAGGGCCTTTGCACAGCCCCGCCCTCCTCCCTCCACGCAGCGCTCAGGGCCTGCTGAGTACAGACGCCGGCATCCTCCGCCCACCACCCACGGGCAGGGGTGGCCACCGAGTTACGGGGGGCGGGCACAGCGGCTCCCTGCAGGGAAGTGACACGGCCCCCCCTCCGCTGCCACGCCAGTACCCCCAGCATTGCCTGCCCGTCCTGCCCCAGAGGGCACGCGCGGGACCAGGCCAGAGGGGCCTCTGCCCCGGCGGGCGGGCTGCAGCTCCCAGGGCCCCCCCAGTAAGCCTGAGCCCCCCGAGTCAGGCACAGGAGGGCCGGCCCGGGAGAAGGGGGCGGGCCGGGACAGAGGCCCGCCTGCCTCGCCCTCCCCCGGTGCTGGGGTCTAAAACGAACCCCAGAACTGTTTCCTGGCTTCTCGGCCCGACTCAATACCCCACCCTCCCTGGGCCGCCACTCCTCGTCTGCAAAATGACAAGTTCCCACTGGAAAAAAAAAAAGAGAGCAGGAGAGACGGAGACGCAAGGATTTCCAACCTCGAATCTTAAAACACAAAAAGCTTAGGAAGGAAGGCGGTGGCGAAGGCCTGTGAGCCCAGCACTCTGGGAGGCTGAGGCAGGAGGCAGCGCGACTTCGCGAGACCTGAGCTCCAAACACAAGCGCGCCGGCAGGGAGCTCAGAGCGAAGGCCCCAGCGCCGCCGGCCAACGGGGACATAAGCGTGGAGGGGCCGGGGCTGGCCGCAGAGCGGGCGCAGGCGCAGGGGTCGCTTCCCGGACGTCGGGCACACAGGGAGGCGAAGGACCCCAAGGTAGGCGGGGGCGACGCCACCCAGTCAGCCGCGCCCCCTGGTGGCACGGGGGGGAAGCGCGCCCTGCAGGTGCGGGCCCCAGGGTGGACCTAGCGACCCGAGTGGAGTGGCCGGGAACCCGGGGGGCAGGACCGGCGCTGGGTCCCGGCACAGGGTCCCTGTCCCCGAGACAGGGCAGACTGGCCGGGGTGGCCTCCCTGAGAAGGTGTCTGGAAATGGGCTGGGGCAGAACGCGCTAGGTGGAGGGTCGCAGGGGCTGCGCTGGAGCTCGTGGCTGGGACGGCAGGAGGGGATGGCGGGCAGGCGGGGCCGGGGCGGGGAGGGCTGTGCACCTCCGCAGGAGCCCCCCCACTCAGCTGCACCCCGCCCCCTTTTGGAATTTTACTGTCTTTATTTTGAGGCAGGGTCTCACTGGGTTGCCCAGGTTGAACTCAAACGTGTGACCCTCCTGCCTCAGCCCCCTGAGGAGCAGGTCTGGCTAGGACTTTGGCTGTGACCGGGGCACGGGGGACGTGGAAGGTTTCCTAGCAGAGAAGGGACGGGGCCAGGCTCAAGTGGTCCTGGGGAGGCCGGGCGGTGGGGGGAGACCGGCGTGGGCAGAAGGGTGCCGTGCGGGGTGGCTGTGGACGGTGGTGGCGGCGGGCAGCCCGAGATGGTCCGGGTGGGGACGAAGGGGCAGAAGCTGGAGGTCTCCAGGCTGGAGATGAGTCCATAACACCCCCGAGCTGCCCGCGGGGACAGTGCGGGCCAGGCACACCCAGCCCCCTCCCAGGGCCTCCGCCCAGGCCTTCGGGTGCCGCTCAGGCTCTGGAATTCCTGTGTCGTACGCTGTCACCAGGGACGGTGACAGGGCAGCCGTGGCCAACGGTGGCTTCCAGGCCTCTCTGCTCTCGCCCGCCGCGGCCAGAACAGCAGGAGGCCGCAGAAGCCAAGCTCCAAGGACAGAGCGCCCCGGTCACCCGGCACCCGGGGACTGCACTCCAGCAAGGTCGGGCCGGCCCCACGCAGGGCAGAGCTGGCACAGGGGCACGCGTGCTGCCCTCCGGGTCCCCCCGCCCTGGGGACCGAACCAGCCAGGGACCTCGCTGTGGCCTGCCTCACGCGGGGCACCAGGCACAACCCTGCAGCGTGGCCGGGGACCCCAGGCTAAGCCGCAGAGGGCAGACACGGACACAGGTTGCTCCCCAGGGACACCCGCTGCCCTGCCACCCGCGGACCGGCTCTCCCTCGCCCCTGATGTGGAGGCGGGCGCGTGCCCCGGACACCGGCTCAGCACTTCGGCTCCCTCTCCCTTTTCCTTTCCAGAAATATCGGGTCACCCTCGAATGCCAGGGCATCAGGACAGCCAGAGGACCTTGGGCCGGGTTGCCAGGAGGCCACACGGGCTGCACCTGCTCGGCCGCAAATAAAAACCTTCCCCAGGGCCCGGGGCTGGAGCTCGGCGGCCCGGTGCCCGCCTGGCAAGCACGAGGCCCTGGGTTTGATTCCCAGTAGCAAAAAAAATCCCCAGTGGCCTCGGCGTACGACCTCATTTCTGCGCGGTGCCCGAGAGGGAGGGCTGTGCTGGGGACAGGGGCACCCGGGCAGGGCTGAGGGGTGGACAGAAGGCGTGGCCCAGCTGCCCCCGGGACCATGGCCAGGCTGTTCCTGCTGCTAAGGCGCCATGGGCTGGGGCCAGGGCCCAGGAGGAGCTGGGCGCTGTCCCCGCCTTGGGCGACACTGGTCAGTGCTCCTGCATCGGTCACCGTAAGCCGGAGGACAGGTGAGGGGGGAACGCCGGGGGCACGCGGCAGGGGCTCTGCCAGCAGCTCACCAGCTGCCCAGCCGTTCATGGCCACACCGAGGGCCCCGGCCACCAGCCCATCCACTCGGATGTGCTGAGGGCACTCAATGCTCCCTTCCGACCATCGCCAAGCGCTGTGTCCCAGCCGGCAGCTCAGAAAACCAGGATTGGAAATGAGGCTGTGGTCAGCCAGGAGGACCCCGTGCTACCCTGGCCCGTGCAGGCCTGAAGTCCCCGCAGCCACCACAGCGGACAAACCTGCCCGGTCTCTGAGGAGCAGGATAAATGCTTTCAAGAAAAGGAGAAAATAGCCACACGCCTGTCATCCCAGCACTGGGGAGGCTGAGGCAGGAGGATTGTTGCGAGTTCAAGACCAGCCTGAACTGCATAGTGAGGCCCTGTCTCAAAAAATAGGGCTGGGGATTTAGCCCAGTGGCATAAGTGCCTGCGTGCCAGGCATGAGGTTGTGAGTTCCATCCCTGGTGCCAAAAAAAACAAGAAAAGGAGAAAATGACTCCCAGACAGCCCGGAAGATAAGCGCCAGGCCCGACCTAGAAACCCAGGTACAAGGGACACTGACAGAGGGCGACTGCTTGGGCTGCAGAGTACAAGGCCAGGCTGGGAACACGGTGAGGATCCGGCTCAAGATACCAAAGATCAAACCACTGAGACACTGAGGCCCGGAACGCGGCTCCGCCGTGACCACCTCCCTCGCACACAGGAGGTCTTGGCTTCCTTTCCCAGAGCCAGACAAACTGTATGTAGGGCCGGGTATGGTGACGCGCGCCTGTCATCCCAGTACTCGGGAGGCTGAGGCAGGAGGATCGCGTGAGGTCGAGGCCAGCCTGGGCTACATGGTGAGTTCAGAGCCAGCCTGAACTGCACAATGAGACCCTGTCTCAAACAAAAAAAAAGAAAAGAAAAAAAAATCAGGCCACAGAGGGAGGCCCCAGGCAGGCAGTGTGCAGCGATGCTTTCTTCAAGTTTTCCCGTCAGGGGCCTGGAAAAGCAGGCAGCGGCCCCAGCGCTGCAGGCGGCCGGGTGGGGCGCAGCGCGGGTTTCCAAACCCGGCTACTTGTGAATCGGAGCGTCGCTGTGGCGCCACCTGGCGGTCACTTCGCAGTGCTCCCCGGGGCCGAGCTGCGGCTGGGGCACAGAAGAGCCTGGTTCCAGCCCTGCACCCACACAGAAGCTCCGGGGTCACCGGAGCCACCGGGCCACGGGTCCGGCTTTGGATGGAGCCCACAGCCCCGTGACAGCCAACAGCAGCCACACCCTCCTCTCCCCCGGGCCCCACTGGCACTGCCAGGCTGCACCCCAGCTCTGGGCCCCCCACGGTGCTGCGCGGCAGGCGCTGCCCAGGACCGAGGGCCAGAGGCGCAGCCGGGGGTCGGGGCGCAGTGGCAGCCCGGGGACCTGCCGCTGCGGGCTCCGGGGCCAGGGCCCTGCCTGCTCACCGCGGGCCTGGCGACACACGCCTGTCACCCCAGCTACCAGAGGCTGGGACGGGAGGATGGTAAGTTGGAGGCCGGCCCCCATCTCTTAGCGAGGCCCCATCTCAAGTGCCAGGCGCGGCCGCGCACGCCTGTCATCCCAGCACTCAGGAGGCTGAGGCAGGAGAATCAGGATGAGTCCAAGGCCAGCCTGGGCTACACAGTGAGAGCCTGTCTTAGAAACGAAACAAAACATATTATGAACGAGATCTTTAACATTTGCTCCTTCTGTGCCTTGAAGTTCAGTTCTGGTCCCCTCTTCCTGACGTCTTCCCCTCTTTCGAGGCTATGACTGAACACTGTCACACCAGGCATCCTGTCACAGAAGCCAGACTGACTCTGAGGCTTTTGCAGCACTGAGGATTTCAGCCAGGGCCTCCCGCCTGCTCAGTGCCGCTGAGCTACAGCCCCAGCGCTAGCCCCAGAAACTGAATTTCATTCAGACATTTCAGCGGCCGGGTACAGCGAGGTGCAGCCTCTGATCCTAACTACTTGAGAGGCTGAGGCAGAAGGGCTGCAGTTCAGTGGCCTGAAGGCTCTACACATAAGAAAGGAAGGTCCTTCAGGATGCGCTGTCCTAGGACACCAGCCTAACTGATGAGGCCACCACGGCCTAAGTGCACCACCCGCGGCGGGACTCCGTGAAGCTGGTGAGAGACATGAACCACGAGCGACGGGTTACGGGCTGGGGTGCAGCTCACTACCGGCGGCCGTGCCTCGCAGCACCGGGTCCGCCATTCAACCCCCAGCTCGGGAGGGAGGGAGACAGAGAGAAGGAGAGAGGAGGTGGTGTGGGAGGGCAAAGCAGGAGCATCGTGACTCCGAGCCCAGCCTGGGCAATTCTGCCTCAAAATTTAAAAATAACTGGTGTTTGTAAGCACTAGGTCGTGAGTTCGATCCCTGGTACCAAAAAATAAAAATTAAAAATAAAAATAACTGGTGTGGTAGGACACACCTGGAATCCCAGCACTCTGCAGGCTGAGGCAGGAGGATCACCACAAGACCCTTTCTCAAAAAAAATAAATAAAATTAAAATAAAAATTAAAAAACGAAGAGGGTGGGGACTAAGGATACAGCTCAGTACAAAGGCCTGCATTCAGCCAGGCACGGTGGCGCACGCCTTTAATCCCAGCACTCGGGAGGCTGAGGCAGGACGACCATTGTGGGTTCGAGGCTGGCTTGGGGTGCAACACAAGCGCAAGGCCGGCCTGAGCTACATAGTGAGACCGTGCCTCAAAAAACTAGGGCTGCAGCCGGGCGTGGTGGCGCACGCCTTTAATCCCAGCACTCGGGAGGCTGAGGTAGGTGGAGCGTTGTGAGTTCGAGGCCCGCTTGGGCTACAGCGCGAGCGCAAGGCCGGCCTGACCTACATAGTGCGACCCTGCCTCAAAACACTAGGGCTGGGAGGTTGGCTCATCGGCTTAAGCGCCTGCCCTGGCAGGCGCGAGGTTGTGAGTTCGATCCCTGGTGCGGGAAAAAATAAATAAATAAATAAAACTAGGGCTGGGAGTTTGGCTCAGTGGCTTAACTGCCTGCCTGACAGGCGTGAGGTTGTGAGTTCGATCCCCAGTCTCACCACCGGGCGGTCCCCGAGAGCCTAGCGGTTTAGTGGGCGTCACCAGGCTGAAGCAGGGTATCTGGGCCCAAGGCATCACCTCCTGCACAGTGACTCAGGATCTGGGCTCCTTGGGGACAGCCGTCCACCTGCGCTGCAAAACCCACCGGCCAGGACGAGCCCACCACACAGGGCAGGGCTCTGCCGCGTGACCACGAGGCCTCTGCTCTCCACGCAGCTACTATCATCGTTCAGGCACTCAGCAAACACGGCCCGAGCCTCTGAGGATGCCAGCAAGGCCTCCGGACAGACCCTGCCGGGGCAGGGCCTGAGAGGGCCGGCTCGGGGTTTGGTTCTCAGAAGGACCTTGCGAAACCACAGTGATAAGGCAGAAAAAGAAACACCTGCTCCCCACTCCAAACCCTCACCCTTCAGTAAGCCTTTTACTTCCCCAGTGATGCAGCCCTCTCCCCGCCATATGTAAATTAGGTGAAATCTCTTAACCAATCATGTACCGCCTTGTAACCTCTTGCCAATCATGTACCTCCTTATCCCCGCCACATGCAAAGAAGGTGAAACTCTGTAACTTTCTGTCCAATTAACAGCAAGCGCCTGTATCTGTGCTTCCTACTCGCCTACAAACTTTTTTTCTTTGGTACCAGGGATCCAACTCACAACCTCACACCTGCCAGGCATGCGCTTAGGCCACTGGGTTAAATCCCCGGCTCTATTTTATTTTATTTTATTTTTTTTTTTTGCGGCACCGGGGATCGAACTCACAACCTCGCACCTGCCAGGGCAGGCGCTTAAGCCGCTGAGCCAAACTCCCGGCCCTGGTTTTTTCAGGCAGGGTCGCACTATGTAGCTCAGGCTGGCCTTGTGCTCGCGTTGTAGCCCAAGCCGGCCTGGAACTCACAACGCTCCTCCTACCTCAGTCTCCCGAGTGCTGGGATTAAAGGCGTGCGCCACCACGCCCGGCTTCCGGCCCTATTTTTTGAGGCAGGGTCTCACTATGCAGTTCAGGCTGGCCTTGAACTCACATTGTAGCCCAGGCTGCTCTCGAACGCACAACGATCCTCCTGCCTCAGCCTCCTGAGTGCTGGGATGACAGGCGTGCGCCACCACGTCAGGCTTCACCCGTAAACTCTTCAAAACAAACCCCACAGGGCCTGACTCTGGCGAGCGAGCCCAGCCAGGCCCGCCTGTAAACAGAGTTGCGTACCTGCCTCCCATCCCCGAGGGCCGGGTGCCGCTGGGTTTTGCGCTCCGCCTGCTCTAACACTTCCTTCCTGTGAGTTGTAACATTTGCTGAACAGCTAGGCTCCGAGCCGCACCAGGAGGGCCGCGCTGGCTCCTGGACCTGGACGCCTCCGCCCTACAACAGCGTCGCCAGCGGGGGGCGCACTGGGATCGCGGGACGCAAACCCCCATGCGAGGGAGGCGAGGAGCCCGCAAAGGCGCGGCGACACTGGCAGGGACGAAGTAACAGTGAAGAGGGGACTGGCTCCGCGGAGGGCAGGCCGGGGAGAGAAGCGGCCGAGCTCGGCTGGGGGACAACAGCCGGGGAGCTGGGCCCCCAGGAGTCCCGGGGCTCAGCTCTGCCCCGCGGTGACAGACAGGAGAGGACGAAGTGGAGAGAAACAGCGTCCAGCGCGTTTGTCTGTCTGTCTGCTGTACAGAGGATCCGATCCAGGGTGCCCTACCGCGGAGCTACGTCCCCAGCCCCGTTTATTTTTTACTGTGGGACAAAGTGTCACTCGTTAGCACAGCCTGGCCTCAGATTTGCGATCCTCCTGGCTCGGCCTCCAGGTGCTGAGATCACAGACCTGCGCGTCCACGCCCGCCTGAGTCCGGGCACCTTAAGTGGACGCTGTGCCCACGCCTGCTCCCGGGTTGGTGCCGGTCCCTGGCTCTGCCTCAGCGTGCACCCCAAAATGGAGCTGTGGGTGGGGGATTTAGCTCAGCGGCATAAGCGCCTGCCTGGCAAGTGTGAGGTCGTGAGTTCGATCTACTGTGCGCGCGCGCGCACACACACACACACACAAATGCAGCTGCGGCTCTGCCCCTCGGCCTGCACCCAGGGACCGAGACGTGTTCATGGGGTATGCGGACTGGTTAGCGCCTCCCACAGAAACCCCAGCTGGGGTGCAGCCGGGCGCCGGGCACCTGTCTGGTGTGCACGGAACCCTGGGTTCCATTCCCAGCGCTGCAAAAAAAAAAAAAGAAGGAAGCACCAGGGGCGCCGCAGCCTCTTCCTAGGCGGGGGAGCGCAGGACCTGCTCCCCTAACCCGGGCCGCCAGCCCCGCCCCGTGCTGTGCTCTCTGGGCGGCACCTGCACCCGGTCCCCGTCGCTGCTTCCAGAAGCATCCTGAGAACTACCCAGGGCAGGGACGGCAGGGCGGAGCCAGGGCTCCCACGCATGCGTGCACTCCAGCAGCCGGTGCAGGGACTGTGCGGGAAATGAAGATGGGCCGGGCACGGTGAGGTCCAGCATCGGCCCAGCACTCCGGGAGGCTGAGGCTGGAAAAGGTGAAGTCTGAACCCAGTCTGAGCAGCTCAGTGCCTTGGTATGACCCTGTCTCAAAACAGAAAGTTAAAAAAGACCTGGAGACGTAGCTCAGTGGGAAGGAAGCCTCCAGTATGGGGACAGGGGGGAGGGGAGGATAGGAGGGGGAGGGGAGGGAAGGGGCGGGACCCAGAGCAGGAGAGGGGCCCAGGTGCAGGGTGCGGCCCACCGGGTTAGGGAACCCTCAGAGCAGGAGACACTCAGGCTGGGACCAGAATGACGGGATTCCTGGGCACGGAGACCTGAACCTGCCTCTTCCAAACCCGCGCCCCTCCCTGAACCCCCAGCCCAAGCCGGGGAGGGGGTCGAGCTCCACGCTGGAGGAGTGGGGTTCAGAATGCACACAGGAGCCGGGCGTGGTGGCGCAGGCCTTTAATCCCAGCACTCGGGAGGCTGAGGTAGGAGGACCGTTGTGAGTTCGAGGCCCGCTTCGGCTACAACGCGAGCGCAAGGCTGGCCTGAGCTACATAGTGCAACCCTGCCTCAAAAAACTAGGGCCGGGAGCTTGGCTCAGTGACTTATGCGCCTGTCTGATAGGCGCGAGGTTGTGAGTTCAATCCCCAGTGCCGCAAAA
>RJWM01037914.1:0-17110 GCA_004363535.1 Dasyprocta punctata | reverse complement strand
AATGGATGCAGTCATCTCATGTGTAGATTTGATGCTGTTTATAAAGTAATTATATTTATTATTTAGTCTTTTACTAGATGAGTCTGAAAAAAGAGTTGGCATGTTTTACAATAACAGGTGCTATAAGAAGATTAAAATAAAGAGCATAGTTCCAGAACTTAACTTCATGAGTAAGAAGCCAAAGTTCAAAGGTATTTTTTATGGCTGAACAAAACAAAACTAAACAAAACAAAACATAAAAGCAAACAACAGACTCTGAAGCAGCATAATAACTGCTGGAATAGTTTAGAAGTATTTTTACAATTGCATGTGGGAATTGTCTGTCATTGAACATATTTTCCTGAAAGGGGGTTCATAAACTTTCTTATGTGACCCGGGGGTTCTTAACTTGAAAAAGGTTAAGGGTCATTAATATAGAATTCTATAACTATATCTGTGTATTGTTACAGAACTTGACTGTGATGTAACACACACTGAAGTGAGGAGTCTTCCAACTTGACCCCAGGATGATACTTTCTCTATCTAGGCTAAGATCAGAATAAGCCAGGAAACTTTCTGAGAACTAAAATCCATGCAGCATATCTCATCCAATGTCTACCCTGTTTTATACTGATGAGTCATGATACAACTGCATTCAAATGAACCTGTGACATTTTATGGTTTATACATCACTGAGCATGCTTCTCATCATAACCCTGGGAGGTAGCATTAGAATCTTCACTTGACAGGTGAAAAATTTCAGGCTCAGAGAACTTCAGTGGTAGTATCATGATCTCATTATGGATGTTCAAGGTCTTATTATGCTCTGGGCCCATACTGGAACCTGAATTCTGAGATACGTTTACAGAGTGTTCTACCCAGTATGAATGACAGTAAGATTGGAACAGCTGGGTTTTCCTCATAAATGAAACCATTCTAAGACACTAAAAGTTTTTGTTCATTTGGCCTTCTTACCTTTGTGCTCCAAAATGTGTTCACTGTTGCACGGTACACACACATCATTAATTAATGCTCACAATGCATAAAGAGGAAGTGACATTGCTAGACAGCCATTGACATCTAACCTTAATTAAAACTTGGTCACATAGACTCAAGATAAGAGTAAGGACAATAACAACTGCAATTTGGGTGATGGGGACGATGGTGAGCAGGGGGTTTCTTTATTGTCCATAGACCTTGACAGCTTTAGACTACAGGATTTGACTCTTCCTCCATCAGAAAGATTTGGGTCCATAGGAGGTGTGTCTTGGCTACTTTTTACTGGTTGCTGAGACAAAACACCTGACACCCAAAATTAGGCAAGGAAAGGTTTATTTAGCTTACAGTTTTTGGAGGTTTCAGTCCACAATCAGTTGGCTCCAAGGCAGGGTGGCATGGAACAGCAACAAAACTTCAAGGCAACAGCTGAGCAAAAGCAGCCAGAGTAAAAGGGGGGAAGGCCAGAGCAAGACTCTTCTCCTCCTTTATATAGTACCCAGGACACCCCCCCCCCACCAGGGTGGGTGTAGATTCACAAACATCTTTGCCTTCCTTTGCACAGGATGAGGATGTTTACAAAGTAAGACCCCTGGCTCCCTCCTGAGTCTCTCAGTTAAACTTCTGACCTTCTCAAATTGTAACAATGACCAGGTAACTGTGCTCTACACCCAGGATGTAGAGCTGCTGAGTTACTTAATTAAGCTGCTAGACTTCTCAAGTTGACACAATGTATAAACCATAGCAAGGCCTATGTGACTTACCAGGATTACATTTGGCTGGCAAGGGAGTTGGTGTCTGTCATTGGAGCTGTGTCTATCCTGCTTGTAAAGGTGAGGGGCAGGGGCTCCAGGCTAAAGCTATCATGGGAGAACTTTGAATGAAGTGCATCCTACATTGTCTTTGTGTTTTACTGGCCTCTCTCCAGATCCCAGACATTTTCAGAGTCAGTGCATCTCGCTATTTTGGACAGACTGTCCTCAGGGGCCCATTCTATATCATCATGTGAGTATCTCTTCCTTCAAATCTCCAGTTCTTCTCAGGCATCTAGAGTTCAAAGAACCCTCACTCTAGGATTTCTCTCCAGTAGGCTTGTGTCTGTGGCCATATGTGTGTTTTAGGTGTTGAGATCAAGTCCAAGTGAGTGGGTAACATTCAAATCAACACCCTGCTATAGAGGATCCAGAATGTTCCCAGCCTACCTCTCACTCTTTGCTTCCTGCTTTCTGCCAGCATCAGCTTTGCCTTCCTTGTGCTGGTGACCATGGTGATGCAACTCACCAATGTGCATGGGGAGGTGGTGCCCCTGTCTTTCGCCCTGGTGCTGGGTTGGTATGGTGTCATGTACATTGCTCGAGGACTCTAGATGCTGGGCCCCTTCACCATCATGATCCAGAAGGTGAGTACTTCCCCAAACCTCCCTCTGATCATCCCCTGACTTTCCCAGGTGGAGGGATAGGGTCAAAGAAGGGTGGCTGCTCAGAATGGAGCTGGTGGAGCTACAAGGACCTCCTGACCCATTTGCAAGAGCTGCTCAGACAGTGGAGAAAAAAATCATCTTCTCTTTCTTCCTCTTCTCTGTTTTCTGTAGATGATTTTTGGTGACTGAATGCATTTCTGATGGCTTATGACCATGGTCATCATAGGATTTTCTTCAGTAAGAGTACTATACCTTTTTCCAGGATGTTGGATGCAGATTTCAATTTGCTTCCCCCCCCCCCATTTAAACTCCATTTTATCATTGTTCTTTGTGTTACATGTTAGAAAGTGAGACTAAAATCACAGCTTTTTCCATGGGTTCACAGCCATTCAGGTTGGTATAAAAAATAGTCCAATGGGTCCTGGGCCAATATTATTCATGTTCACCAACTTCCCTACAAGGGCTTTAAAAGAGAGATAGAGAAAATCCTTTGGAGAAAAGGGGATATTGAAGAGGAAAGATTGACTAGTAGTGGCTCTCACAAAACTATGTGGGCAAACCGTGACAATGGAATGTTTAACCCTCCTGTTTTTACAGTTCAGAAGAAGAAACATAAATTGTCAATGAGACAGAATGTGCCCTTCTATAGGGGCCATTTAAAGTTGAGAAAAAAATTAGAAAAACGTGGTAGAGAAAAAAGAATTTGAAGAGGCTGAAGGATGCCAATGAAAGCAGAAGGAGAATAGCAGAGAGACTGGGACAGACGTGTGTTCAGGCAAGGTACAGCAGAGTGCAGAGAGCAGGAGAAGCTGCAATGTAGGAGGGGACAGGCAAAGAAAACGGGGAGGAAGAGGAGGTTGTTGAGTAGAGGAGAGTCCTCAGAAGTGAAAAGAGGAATGCAGCGACTCTCACTCAGTCCTCAGTCTCTGCAGCTGCTCATCTGCTAGGCATAAGCATTGAGGACTCCCTCACCTCTGAAGAATCATGACTCATTACAGAGAACTCTACATACCTCTGCAAATGTCCCTGTTTAATGGAGCTTCCCACAAGATAGTAGATGAAAAATGATCTCAACATCTAAAATATTAAAGTGGTACCTCAGCACATGAACTCCATTCTTGCCTTGATTCTGATCTCAGAATTTGTTTCATGATTCTGGTTGCAATCAAATTGGTAGTTTTTGAGTTAGTGTTAGAGTTAGGATTAGGGTTAGTGTTAGTTGAAATTGGTTGCAATAGGGTGAGTTGCAAATTTGTTGAAACTAGAATTTTGAAACTAATTCTGTGACCAGATTCTTGGAAAGAATTAAGTTTGTGAGCTAAAGTACTACTGTAGTCATCTGTCTAGAATATTCCACTGCCCTAAACCCTGTGTACCCTTTCTCTCTCTCCCTACAAAATCTGCATCTGCACACATACTGATTATAGAAGAAAGCAGTGGGAACAGTGGTTTCCTGTACAGACCTTGTACCTGGAATCCACTAAATGGTCACTTCCTAATCATCGTGTTTTCTTCCTTCTTAAACAAGGGAACAGTTCTTTGCCATAGACCCTATTTCTACTCTTAGAATCAACTTGCTGTCATTTCAGTGCCCCATACAAAGAGAAGCCATGTATGGGTTCTAGAGCTATTCTCAGTTAACAAGTTACCCATGAGAATCCAGTAATCTTCGCACTGGGCAGATATAACTTCTCTGCTGGTCCAAGCCCACCTAGAGAACCTTGAGTGACGAATGTTTATCTAGAAGTCATCAAGATAAAGTAGGTGCTCATCTTTTAGCCTTTTCATGTGCTCTATTCTTTAGAATTGTTGGAGATTCCATCAATTCTTTAAATAACTTACCTTACAAATATTCAGCTTCCAATAATATAAGAACCTGTTAGGTGACTTGTTATGTTTATGCACATGCACACATAATTTTTTTAAATAAATGACTATTTTCATTACCTAGCATAATAAAACTAATTGTAAGACACTGAGCTTAGTTAGTTGTGTAAGTAACCATTTGTGGATATGTGATTATTTGGACATGCATGCAAATGTATGCAGATGTATCTTGGAGTGAATTTAATCAGACTCATGCTTATGGTGATAATTCTATTTCCCCATCTCCATACCCTCTTCCTGGGTGGGGCAGAATTCTGTCATCTTCCAGTCAGAAGACTCATCCAATGCGGGGGAGTTCTTGATAACCCTACATCACTGTGCAGCACATTTGGGCTCTTCCTCGTTATCATAGATGCCTTTGGCAACTACAGCATACATCGGCTCTTCCTATACAGCATCACCTGTGCTATTATCACCACACTGCTTACGCTCAATCTGCTCATCGCCATTTGGGGTGACACCCACTGTCCAGTGGCCCAGGGTTAGGAAGAGGTCTGGAGGGTCCAGATGAGTTTATTAGTGTCAGTCGTGCTAAGGGTCAGGCATTGGGGATGAAAGTCACAGTGGGATATCTTATGGCAGGCCACTCTTTGAAGAGACACAGAAAACCCCAGTGGAAACAACCTGAAGAACATGTGGATGAATGATAGGGACAGAAGCAGATAAAATAGAAGATAGTTGGCAGAGGTGGTACTGTCAGTCACAGGAGAACAGTAAACCCAGGAATCCTTGAATCCCTCAGAAACTAGAAATCACTTTGTTTATGTATATTCTAGTTTTTAAATTTAGACCTTATTTGATTCCATAAATCATTCTTTATACAATTTTTTTCTTTGTATCACTGTAGATTAGTGAAATATTATTATTGCAAGTTATTCTCCGAAGCGTTTAAGAATAAATTAACCTACTATTCAGCACAATAATTTCCCGGTCAGAGGAACGCTTATTACCTCCTTTAATGCTAATTAGAACCCTGTTATCTTAAATGTTGAAGTAGGGGAGCTGTTTGGTAACTTCAAAGTGTGTTTTTGGTTAAAAACATGCATGTTGTATTGAACTGAAGCCAATCATCTTCTGATTCCATTTGCTGACCCCAGAATTTTTCCTCTCCTGTAACAGACAGCACACCTTCTGTGCGTGCAGCCTTCATTCACCGCTCAGAGTTTTCACTCATGGAGCAATAGCGCTTCCACGTTTACTGCGTGCTGAGAAATATCTCAGAACTGGGGCACAACTTGAGTCCCTATGGAGCTGCCAGTCCACTTGGAAAGAGAGACGTGCAACAAACGCCTGTGCACCATGCAGAACAACAGCAGTGGTAAAAGCGATCACAGAGGGACAAGGTGCTAAGAAGAGGATGCAAAGCAGGAACCTAACTGGAATGGTAGGCAGTGGCAGTAGAGGTGAAATCCTGAACATGGTTAACAACTAGTCAGATGTAAAGGATAGAGGTCAGGGTGGGTAGCAATGATGACTCATGACTACAGGAACAGAAAACCAAACTCAGCCTTTTTCTTCGAGCAATGAAAGGGAGAAGTACTCTTTCTCTCACAAGGGGGATTTAGAGCATGAAACCATCCTTAGGGATGTCTGGTCAGAACCCAGTCTTCGTCTCACACATTCCATAGACTTCCTTGACGTGTGCTCTTTCACCCTGACTTACTCTTCTGAGAAAAACTCTGCCATCATGTTGTTGAGATAACTTTATAGGAACCCAAACTCCAGAAGGAATGTGCAGAGGCTCAGTATTGTACAATCCCAAGGGCCACATTTTTGTTGCATCCAGTGAATCTCCTGAGCCTATGGGATTCTCTAGGCTTTCAAATGGCATCTTTGATACCAAAGAATTGTGCCTCTGTTCCCTGTCATCCAGTTAGTTTGGGTCATTGGCCTATCTTTCAATAGGAGCCCAGGCTCAGGATTAGACTGGTGGGGGCGATGGTGGTGAAAGTGAGTTTTCCTCATCTCAGCCCACTGGGGAAAATAGACTAACAAACCAGGACTCTGCATCCCAGTCTAGTCGAAGAAATGGACTGCAGGTGGAAAGGGGTGAGTCTTGAAAGGAAAGGTAGGTTCTGATTTCGCCAGGAAGCAAGACTTCATGATGGCAGAAAAACCATAAAACTTTTTTAAGAAGAAGAGCTATCCAGAAAAGAAAACAGTATGATTGGGAGTCTGGAGCTGGGAGGGAATCTAGAGCAACTAAAAACCTAAGAAGTATGGTGTAATGAGACAACCGGGAAGTGGAAGGACATAAGATTGGGAATTTGCTTTTTTAGGAATTGCCAGCTTCTTCAATCAATAAATCTTCTTTTCCCCAATCCATCTTGATTGCACACATTTGTGGGCTAACAAATTATTGAAATTAGAATTCACCTATTGCGATGGAACACAGAGAGTTCATGGCTTTCCTTACCTTAGACTTAGTACTATTAATACTATCTAAAATTGAACCAGATCTTGTAGTAAATATACAAATGGCACTATTCTAAACTTATGACCAACTGTGATTTAGCTCTATCAGTATAAATGTAGAGCTTCACATTTGAAATTTCTTAAATATCATTTCCTTGTTTTTAGCAGCGTTGCAGTTTGGTTAGATCATTTTGTATGGCTTTCCTCACCCCACATATCACATATCCTACCCAGTTTTGTGTCACAGGCATAGCTGATAAGCTTGTCTTTGTGTTTCACCTAGGCAATTAATGAGGACTGGGCAAAGAACAAAACAAGAACATGGTGCTAACAACTATGTACCAATGGTGCAATTATTAATCAACTCTTTTCCTTAAGAGATAGATGTTTAGTTCACTGCCATTTCCCTGAAGTGAAATAGCATCTTTTTATCTCTGAGGTCATATAGAGTCTGTTTATTCATTTTATTTACCTCAAGATCATTGGTCTGTGACTTTCCTGTGAGAAAGGAATAACGATTAGTTTGGAATGATTCATTTTACAAGCATCTAAACACTCAGGTAGGAGCCTTTCTTTTATTTGAAGCAAGAAATACTGTTTTATTTTTCTGGCAAGAAAAGTAGTGCAGGACAGTCTTGGGGCGGCTGGAGATGGATGAATGGTGGCCCTCACCACAGGTCTCTAGGGTCCTCATCTCACATGTTGCTTTAGGTTCCCTTTGTTAGTGGTGTGAGTGTCTCTCTGAATTTCAGTGGCTCTTTTGGAATTGTGTCCCTATCTGTCATTTTCCTCCAAGTCATGCATACCACAGTACTGCTGGAGAGGAAGATGCCCCACTTCCTGGAGCCCTACTTGGGGATCTATGAGAGTGAGAACATTCTTGGGGACCACTCATTGTGGTGAGTGTCCATGGCTTCATGTGACCTGGAGATCTCTTCAGCAGTAGTAGAGAGGGCACCCGGGAGACTGCACTAGCCTGTCTTCAGGAGGGAGACAGAGTTGGAGGGATTAGAAAGAATTCACCTTTGAGCAGTGTTGTGTGCCCGGTTAGATATAGATGGACATCTCTGGTTCTTAAGTGACCCCCACTTCCAATACTCTCTGGCCTTGTATCTAACTTTCCTCTTCACCTTCTACCCTTATTTAAGACCAGTTCTCTTTCCTTCCCCCTCACAGGTGTTTCTGAATTCCATCTTCTCCACCTTGTGGCTCTTGTATCTTTTACCTGGCTCTGTTTTCTGCTTCACATTCTCGTGCTTAGCACCACAGACAAATCCTGACTGCTCAGCCTCTGGTCATTCCCAGGTTTTTTTCTCCACACAGTTTTCTCCTTAATTGATCCTAGTTGCTCTTCACTCTACTGATTTTGTCCTACCCTTTACCTCTGATTCTGTTCCTCCCGTCCCCCCTTGTTTCTTCCCATCCCATTTCTCCTCACCTTGACTGGTCCTTTCCATTTTCATCCATCAGGATCCACAAGCAGGAGAGTAGCAGAAGTAACCAGAATCCTTTGCGATCACTGCGCAAGGTGGGAGCCTTCGAATCCTCAGTCAAGGAGGAGGAACAAGAGCAGATTTCTGAGACACAGCCCTCTGGGAATGAGAGTGGAACTCTGGCCTGAGCCTTCCTGGCCCTCCACATGCCCTTCCTTTCCAGGAACACATCCCAGAGCAGCAGCCTTACTAGGGCTGGGAGATCCATCGCCCAAACACACTGGGACACTTGAGTCTTGGATTGGATGTTGGTGAGGGTGATGGAGAGCAGAAGTCCCCTTTCTGATGAGATCTGCACTATTGTTGAGCCAACTCTGGGTAAGCCTGGGTTGAAGCCAGAGTGGGAGATGCCTGCTAATGCAAGTATCTGAATGTCATGCCAGTTAATCATGCGATAGTATAGACAATGTATTTCCTAACGGGTCTTATCCTACCCTTCACACAGGCATCCCTGTGCATGGGAAATAGTCCCATGTTGCAATGCAATTCTCACAGGTCTTTGGAAGTCTCACATATTCACAAAAGCAGGTATTGCATCTTTTTGCACAGAGTTGTACTTACCAACCTGAGACATGAGGAATGGATGCTAGATTAATTCTGAACCATCTCTCTTTTGCTCCATGCAGATACCAGATGGTAGTAACCTGTGAACCCTTCATGGTTCCCAGGATTTAACGTCGGAAGTGTCAGGAATGCCATAGAGGTTGTGCCCTTTTTCTTATCTCTTTGTAGGACTCCACCTAGCAACCAAACACCAACTAGACAACTGCAAGAATGAAGTTTCCTAATTGTTTTTTGTTTGTTTTGCTTTAATTTAGTTTATTGGTACATTTTTGATATACATAATGATCACATTCATCATAGGGAACTTGTACCTGTACATTATATATCTTGGTTCTTCTTTTTTCCCCATACTCTTCTCGTTTCAATCCCTCTTTCCCTCCTTTATATAAGAAGTTTGTTTCCATTTTTCATTCTTTTGTCATATTTTTCGTTTCCTTTCCTTCCTTTCTCCTTCTTCCTCCCTAGTTCCTCTTCCCATTTAAACATTTTCTTCCTAATTCTTGTTTTTTAATTCTTTTCTTATTTTGTCAAAATACATGTAATATAAAAATATACCACTTTAACCACTTTTGGATATAAAATGCAGTGGCATAAAATACATTCACATCACTGAACAACATTTTCCATTCTTCATCTATAGTGCTATTTCATCAAAGAACTATACCTACACACATTAAGGGATAACTCCCCACTATCCCATCCCCCAATTCCTGATACTACTTTGCTTTTATTGATTTGACTACTTTCAGTACTTCTTATAAATGGAATCATGCAATGATAGTCCAAGTGTATCTAGCTTATTTCACTCCATATTATCAAGGTTAAACCCTTATAGTAGCAAATATGTTTCAGTTATTGTGGACACACACAGAAACACAAATATACAAATAGACACAACAAAATTTATCTATTCACTCATCTTATGATATCCGAGTTCTTATACTGTTTGGATATTTGGTCACTGTTGCTATAAATGAGTGTATGCGTATCTGTTTAAATCCCTACTTTCAATTGTTTAGTCTATGTACCTAGACGTGGTATTGCTGGATCATAGTGCAATTCTATGTTTGAGACAATTGCTATAGTATTTTCCACAGTTGGCTCCACTATTTCATATTCTTTTCTAACCTTGTGGCAATTTGATTCACTTTTCCTTAATGATTAAGGCTACTGAGCATATTTTCATGGGTTTCCTTATGAAACATTTATGTATTTTTGAAAAAATACCTAATGAAGCTCTTTTTTCATTTTGAATTGGGTGTTTTCTTACTATGCTTGTCCTTGAGTTACCTTATTCCTTTGTCAGAGTCAGAGCCTGAACTTTTGTATCTCATTTGCATCCTGGTGTGTTTTTAGGTATGGGTGGTTAACTAGGACTTTCTCTGGTCCAGTAGCCCAGTGATTTCTTCTCTAGCACCCTCCCTGCTCTGCCTTTCAGGTGTCTCATTTGCAACTACCCGATCATCCATGAGCCTGGGTGCAAGGCTCTGGCCTTGGCCTTGTACCCTGAGACTTGCATGCGCCACATCACTGCCCTTTGCCCTTTTGCTGAGTTGTGAAGGATGCAGCGATAATAAACACTGAGCATCTTTGCTAGGAAGGGAATTTGGAACCGGGTGTCCAAGGCAGCCATTGTGGGGGTTCCAAAGTAGCCTTTCTCTTGTCCCTTGGCCTTTCTTCCTTTTCATTCCTGTGTTCACCTCCACCGAAAGCCAAAGCAACTCTCAAGGATGACGTCATGGGGAATGGCAGGAAAGGTGGTGGTGGGGTCTTGGCTCATTCAAATCCACAAATGCAGAGCTGCCTGCCCAGCATGAGGGATCTTTGAACGAGCATCTGTGCATGCAGCAGTGGCACAGATTACACCTGCTGAGTCGCCAGTTCCTCTTTGCTCCCTTTCGCCATGAAAGCCCCAGGGGGCTCATCTCTCACCTGTGTTCTAGCTGCAGTTCCCGCCCTGCATTTCCAGATACTTGTGTCTGACCTTGGAACTTTCTCCCCTATGACTCTGCCACCTCTCCCTCTGCACCAGCTCTGTCTACAAAGAAACTTGCTTCATTCTTAACCTCCTTCCACACGCCTCTCCTTTCAGCAAGTGCCCTTTTTAACTCTCTGCTCAAGGCCAAACTTCCTCACAGCAGACTGCGCTGTCTTCTGCCTTCTACTACCCCACAGCCCATGGTGATTTGACCTGGGCTTTTCCACACCACTGACTCCACTCTTTTCCAGATCACCTCTCTGAAGACAAAGCAGCAGAGTCCTTGTGGCTTTGCTTGAACTGCCAGTATGTTCTAATTACAGTGGACTATGTACCGCTTCTCACATTCCTCTCACTGAGTGCTTCTCCTCCAACATTCCCTGAAGAATGTTTGGTGCATGAGGCTGTCCGATTTGCTCATCAGCTGGGCCTCCTGCTCTCATATGTTACCATGTACAAGCTTGTGATTTTGCAAGTGCCTCTCTTTAGTGCAGATCTCACTCCTGAGCCCCAGGCATGGGCAGCTTGGACCTCCATCTATTGATCCACTTTTCCTGAATATTCTGCAGACATCTCAATCTCAACATGGTTCAAAGTGAACAGTTTTTCTTTTTCATCAAACCTGCTCTTCCACTGGTGTTCCTAAGAAAATAAGTGGCACCATGAGAGGCAAAATTGCCTAAACCAGAATCCTAGGTGTCAACCCTCAATGCTTCTGTTTCTGTTCTCATACCCAGGCTTATGAATATTTATCCTTAAAATATCCCCTCTGAAAAATACCTGGTTTTTCTTAGACACAAAAGCCGTTTTCCGACTTCTTCCCCTGACCCTCAGGGAATTTTCACTAATAAAATCTGCCATGTATTCTTACAATAACACTCTCACTGTAACCACACAAGCATGTATATATTTTACTTAACCACAACAGCACAGGGTAGTATGTTAGAAAAATAGTTCCTGTGTTTCTCATTCGTATCATTTAAAGCCTGTTCTAGATCAACATAACGTTTCAAAAATTCCCATTTGCTTCTTACTCTCCAAATTCTGCTGGTATTCTTCTAAAATGGAGTGTCTCCATCTCCCTCCTGCATTAGAGGACTGTGTGCCCACCTGGTGCTCTCTGTGATCCAGCTGTGGTCGTCTCCTTTCCAAATTGTACATTTCCACTAGAAAGTCAGATGCACTCCCTGCCTCAAATTATGGCCTTTGAGGAGTCCTTCTATGAACTCACCCAAATATTCTCTCTCTCTCTCTCTCTCTCTCTCTCTCTCTCTCTCTCTCTTTCTCTCTGTGTATGTGTGTGTCTCTCTCTTTCTCTCTGCTCTCCTTTTCAGCAATATGAATTATTGGTGCTTCCTGGATGGTAATTTTCCTTGCCTTTGACCTGCATGGCTTATGGAATTTCTACCTCTCTGCAGGCACTCCTCTTCCATCTTTGTATTTTTTAAAGAAATTTATTGATTTCAACTTGAAAATCAGACATTTCTTGATGTGTGTGTGTGTGTGTGTGTGTGTGTGTGTGTTGGGGGGACAGTCCCTGACCACTGGGTTGCTAGATTAAATATCACTAGTTCTCTTTTCAGACTATTTATCTTTTCTTGTATTATACTCCCTACACTTTGTTGGAGATACATGTTTAAATATCTGTGTGCTGAGGCAGGAGGATCATTGTGAGTTGGAGACCAGCCTGGGCTACAAAGTGAGTTCAAGGCCAGCCTGAACTGCATAGCGAGATCCTTGGCCCTGTCAAAAAATAGAGCCAAGGATTTAGCTCAGTGGCCTAAGCACCTGCCTGGCAGCGCAAGGTTGTAAGTTTGATCGCTGATACAAAAAAAAAAATCTTTGTGTTTAGCAGACTGTAAGCACCACAACAGAAATGATGTTGCCCTTTTTATTCAACATCCCATTCTCAGAACCTGGCATAATCCCTGATTCAATGTATTCTGAAATTTCATTAAATTGAATCTATGAATAATTGGCATATTTTAATTTTTCTCTCATGGGTGGGACAACATATTAGGTTTTTTTTTTCTCCCAAGAATAGTAAAACTATTTGCCTTTGAGTAGGGTAGAATAATTGAAGAACACATTAGTGGAAACACAGGGGAAAGTATAAGAAATAGTGCAAATGTAATCATTAGGAAAACTTTTCATCTTAAATAAGAGAGAGAAACAGAGAGAGACAGAGAGAATAAAGGAGGAAGGAGGACAGGTGAGAAGGAGGAAGGAAAGTGGTGACCTTTGCTGAGTGAAGGAGAAGAAGGAAAAAGAATGATGAAGAGCAGGAGGAGGGAGAGGATGGAGGAAGCGCCCAGCAGCTGAGATCTGATACAGAGCTCCCTGAGCCCTCAGGCTTGCAGTGCCTCTGGGAGAGGTATTAAGACGACCTACGAGGCCCTCACCTGCCCTGCAGAGCCCGAGCAGGAGGGGAGATAAAGCAGACACTGATGTTCAGACACCACCACGCTGCAGGGCAGACGGGGAAGGAGCCACGGGCCGAAGGGTTCCGCACACAGCGCACGCTCTCATCCTGCCAGGCTGCCTCAGCCCCTTCATGGGGCTCCAGACTCAGGCCCAGCAAACAAAGCCAAAAAACACTGCTGCTCAGCCCCAGGAACTCTTCAGGTCCCCAGATGGCTACACTTCTCCCCTCCTGTCCTCTCTCCCCTAATGTCTTCAGACAAGAGTGCAGAAAAATTTCAGTCCCTCGCGCCTCATGGACCAGAGACGAGGAAGTGATGGTATCTGCGGACTTGAGAAGATGTCCACTCAGGATGCTTGCAGTTTGTCACTGCTGGGTTCTGCGTTCTGGAGAAGGACTGGGATCTCCTGAGGAACAGCTCTGCTTCAGCCTCGGGGAAGAAAGGAGAGGCCAGGGTCCTTGCCCGTGCTGTTCCTGAAGAAAGGCAAGGTAAGGTCTGGGCTCCTGGAGCAGAGGGAGAGGCACAGAAACAGGGAGGAGGACATGGAAGGAAGTGGCTTAGCAGGTCCCCAGGACAGGAGGTTTGGCGAAGAAGACAGAAAAAAATGAGATGGCAGAGAAAAGGAGTTAGAGAAAGAGGGCAAAGAGTGGCCCCGGAGCCCTGCCAAGATCTCTCACTTGTTGTGGGGGTCAAGGATCATTTACATCTTTGAGCTGGGGCTGCTTGTTTCCTCAAGGATAATAAGGAAAAGGTGAGAAATGTGCAAGGGAAGAAATACTTTGACCAGGCAGCCCCGTGGCATCACACTGATAGCTGACGCTGGCCAGGCAGTGACTCCTCTACCTGCAATGGTAGCCAGGCAGGAGCCACCTGGCCAAGGGCTGGACCCAGGTCTGCATTTTTCCCGGACCTCTTTGTCTTCCGTTTCATTGAAGAGGTGGCAGTTACACTGAACTCAGCCTGAGGCAGTGGGCCTTGTGCAAGGCCAAGCTGCAGCTGGCGAACAAGTGTGTGTTGCTTTTCCTGGTGTAGTGTCACGTACCCATGAGAGGACTTCTGCTTAGCCATTCCTAAGGGCTGCTTCTTTGTCAACCAAACTGTCTCTCCTCTCCTTCGTTGTGTGAGCAGCTTTGCTAACTCCTCCTGATTAAACTACTCATCTTAGGAGTTAGCACCACCTCATTCTGACCACCTCTGGGCTATTTATCCAGTGATCATCTCAGGTTCCTGGCTATGTGAGGTCAGTTCAGGTAGCAGCTTTCCCTTCCTTGTACCCATGAGTAGAACCCTCAGGAAAACTGTGCTCTTTGCTGCAACCTAACTACATCCTTCAGCTTTGCCACAGATTAACTGAGGGAGGCTGGACATGAAGTGGCGATGAGATAAATTATGACTTGTCAACCTGGCACCGTTATGACCACCAGGTATGCGAAAGCACACTGTTACTGCACTGTTCTGGTGTGAGGAGGTCCTGCACTGCAGGCCTTGCCCCAGCTCCCCTCCGCACTCATGCTTTCTGCATTCCTTCAGCCTGTCCAGGCTCTGCCTTTCACTTCAGGAATAACAAAATCAGGACAGAAATGGAAGCATCAAAGGCTGTCTCTTCCTGAAAGTGACCTTGGCCTAGTATAAACCTCCCCTTATGCCCCTGATTCAGAGAGGGTGATCTCTGATTGACAGCAAGCTTCTTCCCCCAGGGTCTCTCAGACCCCGGCCTTTCTTCTCTTGAGCCTCACTTTCCCTTTATTCCCTATGGCCTGCAAAGTACATTGGTGCCAATTGGTCCTCCTGTCTCCAACACATTTGTCTCTTTCCTTCTCTGTATCCATGGCAAACCTGGCTGGCAGGAAGGAGGTAACATCTGGATCTCATGTCCACTCTCTAACCCCTTCAGGTCACATATGGGTGGTGGTTCTCACTGCTTGGGTCACAGGCCCCTGGGATAAAGGAGCTCAGTTTAGGAGGGTGGCAGTGTCTGGGGACACAGGTGCCTGGGGTGCACTCACCTCGCCCTTAGCTTTGTCCCAGCTGCTGGTACCTCACCACCTTTTCCAGGCAATAAATCTTTCAACACTAGATGGCCAGCCATTTCTTTGTGTGGGCGGGGAATTGACCAAGATCCCCAATGTCTACCAGCATTCCCCCCACCCACACACACACACACACTCTTCTCTGACATCTTTCCTTGTTCCCAGTCAGCCTCTTGGCCCCTCTCTTTGATACACCCCTCACATGCATTTCATCCTGGGACTGTAGACTGGAAGGACATTTACTAAATACCTAACAGTTTCCTTGACAAGACTTACGTTTTCGATAAACATAGTTCAACATATTCTTCATACGAAAGCTTCTAGTTGGGAGGAAGAACTTCATGTGATTCAACTTCTTCCTTGGAGACTCTCCAAGGGAGCAGACAGGCAAGCTATTCCCTTGGGGCTGGGTATATAGCTCAGTGGCACAGTGCTTGCCTGGCCTGCAGGTCCTCATGCACTCCAGGCAGGAGAGCTGCCCAGCTGTGTGTGATTAGACCAAGAAGAAAAAGAGAGAACATAGCATCTGCATTGGCAGGAGCTGGGGTTTTCAAACTGGTTCTTTTGGGGCAGCTTCCTGAGCTGGTGCAAGGTTCACCCACTTAGAGAAACCAGTGTCATGGGGTCAGGCAAGTGTCCCAGACCTTATCTATTTCCTGCTTAATCAACAGTGAATAATGGAGAGATTTAAATAGTATTTCAGGAGTAATGTGGCGGAAGATTCTGTGTGATGGGTGGTGTAGAAAGTTATCCTGAGGAGACGGCAACAGTGTGAATTGCTCCACTCTGGTTCCACCCAGGGGGAGGGAAGGTCTTGTTCACAGGAGGTTAAACTTCTCTCTGAAAGGGCTCCAAGACAGAAAGGGAGCAGAGACAAGGAATGGAGCAATAAAAACAGAGACTGCTACTGTACACTGACTATGGGACAGGTGCCCCACACACCTGTCTCAACTTATGCGCACAAACCTGCCTGCTAGTCCTTGTTATCCTCATTTTATAGACAGGCAACTAAGAGGCACAGAAGTGTGAGTTTCTTTGCTGTGCTCATTTCATGGGCAATGAAGCTGAAGCTTAGCAGGGTGATCTAATTTACCCACAAACTCTCGATTAATAATCAGCAGAGTCTGACTTGAACCCCCAATGCAACTGACTCCAAAGTCTGTGGTTCTAAGATAAAACTCAGAGACACTAAGAAAAGACACCACTAATACGTCACCTAGCAAGTTCATTCCTACAGGTTTCAATTTCAAATAGTCCAACTCCAGTAATGATGATAAAACAAATGACTTGCCTTCTTGTGTGGCATTAGAGTATATAATTTCTTTTCAAGTCCATTATTGTCTTTAACTCCAGTAACAACCCCATACATTTAACAGAGCAAGGGGTGTGTCCCCATTTTACAGATGAGGAGGTTGATCCTCAAAAAGATTGTTTACTGAAGAACAGATCTCACTAGGACAGAGCAGAACAATAGCCCATACTTCTGGTTCCTGGGGAGACCTGTTTTCCTAGTCCTCATGGACAGACAGACAAACCCAGACAAGTGTATAGGGCACTAACCTCTCCACACTGTATCTAACAACCAGAGACACCTCGGTTCAATGCTAAGCACAGAGGCAGTTGTGTACTTCTGACAATAAACCAGCGAAATAGGTTTCCCTCAGTAATGGCCCCACAATTTTAGAGTCCCACCTCATGGATTTCAGTGCAGAGTCTAACAGGAAACCATGCACTCTGACTTCCCCTCCACAATGTGCCACAGTGCAAGAAGTCTAGGCACAGGCCTGATTCAAATAGGGTTTCAAGACTTTTCAGCAGCTTGGAGACTCAAAAATCCCTTGAACAATTCAAAGTCAACAAGAAGGACCAGGTCAAACAGGACAAGCGGGAGCAGTTTCCCAGGTCACAGAGTGGAACTCTCCAGC
>RJWM01037913.1:0-17110 GCA_004363535.1 Dasyprocta punctata | reverse complement strand
AAAAAAAACCGTATTGCTAAATACAATAGCTATTGAAAAAGAAAAGTTAATATACCTGAATTGATGAATCTTACATGTCTATATCTGTCAATATCCCCAACCCCTAGGAAGGTAATGATATGCAACATTGTAACTACTGCCAAACTTCAACCACCTCAGGGTGTAAACCTACAATGTTATCATATCAGATCTGTTGTTGTTGTTTGTCTGTCTTTTTTGACTTTTATTTCTAGCTTCTGTATCTATTTTCTCTTAAATTAAAAAAAAAAAAGACAAGAAAAAAAATTACCTAGGTATGGGAGAGTGACTGTGATATCACGTTCAATGCTGCTCTGGCCCTGGAGCAAGTGTGAAAGAGGAAGCAGCCATCTTAGGCTTTGTGGAACCCTCCCCCTCCACAGGGGTCGGCCTGTGCACCCAGCAGCCCCTCCTGGGCCCTACTTCCCCACCTCTATTGTCTGCAAGTGCAGAGCTCCCACTGCCAGCCCCATCATGGCCACCAACTGACACACTGGGGCACAAGCTCACCAGGCAGGGCTGGTTCTGAGTGCAAACCCCACCTCCGCCATGGGCAGGGCTTCCTTCTTCTCTGGGCCCAGGCCTGGGGCACGGGTCGCCTGTGTGGGAAGGGGACAGGGCAGGAAGGTCAGAGAAGGTGGGCCCTACCCCAAGGTGCACATGCCCCTTGCCCCAGTCTCTCCAGTGGCTTCTAGCCTGGAGCCAGCCTCAACTTGATTGTGGGAATGTAATCACCCACTGCTCACACAGCTCGGCCAGCCTCCAAGTCATCTTCCTCCACCCCCTGCCTGATCTGGTGTCTCCCAGGTTGGGACGACCACCAGAAAAGCCAAGGAGTGGGGGCCACCAGGGGCCAGGGTCATGCCAGGCTTTGGCAAAAGGCAGGTGCCCACTGTAGGGGTCCTGGGAGGAGTGGCCACAGCAGCACTGACATCTGGGACCTTTTAAATTGGGCTCACTGGCCTGGCTCTGAGCCCCCTGGCTGTGTGGTCCCAGACAGCTTACAGACCTCTGGCCTCAGTTTACAAAATGTACATGAGTGAAACCACGTGGAATGTGGGGAACCTAGCCCAGCAGTCAGAGGTCTGCAGGAAGGTGGGGACCTTGGCCTGGCCCTGCGAAGCTCTTCCCTCTTTCCCAGGCAGAGAGGGCACACACTGGGTACAAACCTGCAAAACTGAAGGGGTCCAGGTAGCTGCGCTCACCCTGGCTCTCAGGCTGTACAGCAGCGTCCCTGCCCCAGGCTTAGCCTGAGGTGAAACAGAAAGGTCACAAGGCTCACTGAGCTCCCAAAAAGGGGAACTGGGTCCCCAGTCTCCCACCTCCGCCACCCAAGCAGCAGGGCAAGGCTACAGGTCTCCTCCCTGGAGGGCAACAGTGCCTCAGCCCCAGACACCCCACCCCCCACCAGCCCTCCTAGGATCAGAGCTGAACTCCTGGGTCACAGTGGGGTGCAGGGAAGGGTGGGTGTTAGGGTTGGGGTTAAGCCTAGGATTGGTTTGGGGATGGGGCTGGGGCTCAGGTTAGGTTAGGGTTGGACTTGGGATTTGGCTGGGGTTGAATTTGAGGCTTGTGGCTGGGGTTAGGGTCTAGAGTTGAGGCTGCAGTAAGGATGCCATCTCTGACTGAACATGCTCAAGGCCTGAGTGCAGGCAAAACTCTGGGCAAAGGATGCTGCTGAGGGCCCCTCCTTGACTGTATCCCCCACCCCTGTGGCCTCCACCTTGGTGGGGCTCCATGGGATTGGGGGCCAAGGGAAGAAAGCAAATTTCCAGGGCCCAGAGCAGTGGACACCACCACAGTTGGGCTGCTTCTGCACCCCTGGCGCAAGCCGAAGAGCTGTGGGGACCTGGAGCCCTGCAGTTTCACACGGACCTGGTGGGGCTAGGGACCATGAGGACATGATGCCATAGCCAAATGCCACCACCAGGCTCCATGGCCAGTGGTGACCTGGCCTGGGCCCTGTCTCCTACAGGAGTATCAGCCTTGCTGCCCAGGCCCAGAGAACGCACAAACCCACCCTCTGGAGCAGACCAAAAGGCTGAGGGAACTACAGCCCTGCCTTGGACCCCAGGCCCTGGTTGGTAGAGGGGACTCCCTGTCCCCAGGGTCCACTCTGCAGTGTGACTCACCTGGACCACAGCTTCTCCTTCCACAAGGAGAAAGGCGAGGCCGGAGATGAGGGCACAGGGGCACAGGGGCTTCAGATGTCCCACAGGCCTCCCCAAGCCAGGGTGAGCCTGGCCCCCACACACACATGGTGTCCTTGTTCCTGGGGCAGGTCCTCCTGGGCCCTCAGCCTAGGGACATGTGCTCCTGACCTGGACTGGAGCTCAAAGAGAGGAGCTGACGCAGGAGGGCTCAGAGGACACCCCAACGGTTCTCTCTCTCCCTCCCGCCTTCCTCCAGAGTGGGCTGGATTTTTCCCCCATGGTACTTTGGATTGAAGACAGGGCTTCACACTAAACGACATCCCCAGCCGTTTTTGTTTTTGGTTTTGAGACAGGCTCTCGCTCAGTTCCCGAATTTCCCAGGTCGGGCTGGAACTTGCGATCCTCCTGCATCAGCCTTCCTAAGTGCCGGGATGGCAGAGCGCAGGTCCGCGAAGTCCTGAAACCTCAGCTTGTAGTCTTGGCCAGGTCTCCAGCCCAGGGACGCTCAGGCACCGAGCGTCCTCCGTGAAGTGGGCACAAACTTCGCGGAGCCCTGATACTCGGGCACAGAGCATGTCGCACAAGTGCAGCCCTCCTCCCTGGCGAGCACCGCCCGCACCAGCGCACCTGATGGCGAAACTGGGGCCCTGGGGGAGGACTACTCTCCCGGAGGCCCTGGGCGGACCAGCTACGTCCCCACCCCCGAGAGCGGCCAGGCAGGGACCACGTGCGTCGCGCCCAAGCAGCCGCGTTCGTGCAGCACTAGGCGCTAAAATAAGCCGCTTGCAGCCTTGGCTAAATCAGGCGCGCGCGCGGGGGTGGTGAGCCAGCCGGCGCGGGTTCCTCTCCCGGCCCCCCCCCACCCTGCCTCGGTTTCCCCACGTCCAGGCAGAAAGCGAAGAGGGTTCTCCGCCAGGGAGGAAAATCGGAGATTCCCCTGTCTCTGCCTCGGGTACCTGGGGCGCTGGGCCCCCTCCCCCACAGAGCGTTTTTTGTTTTTTCCGGGGGCGCGGGTGAGAGGGTGCTGGGGGCGCAGGGACCGCCAGACTCAGACCCGTAGCCGGAGCCGCGCGGGCGATGATTCGGATGGGTGCCGAGGCGCCCCATTTGCCCTCAGAAAGGAGCGCCCCCGGCAGCCCCCGCCACGGTGCCAGAGCCCTATCCAAGAGCGCTGCGCCCAGCGTCGGCGGCGTGGGCAGGATTGGTTCTGTTCATCCCCAGGGGCGTCGCGGTTTCTGCCCCCCAGGGTCTCGGCGCCTTGGGAAGCCCAGGCCGGCAGGACCTGGGACGCGGGCCCCCGGGGCGCGGTCTCCTAGGAGACGACGCGGAAACCCGAGCGGGGGCGGGGAGCACGTGTGCCCGCGGCCCGACGGCTCGGCTCCTGGGCCCCTAGTCCTCCGGGGCCCCCCTCAGCGGACGCGGGGTGTACGCTGACACCCAGAACACCCAGGCCACAGGGAACCCGGAGGCCCAGGTGCGGGACGCCCACGCCGTTCTTCCCTGAGCCTTGCCCTGGGACCCCTGCACAGGCACGCGGCGCCGCACGCGCCCAGCCTTGGGTCCGCGCCAAGCTGCAGCCTCGCACGTGAGGCCCAGTGTGTCATTTCCACGCGCAGGGCTTGGGCGGGGGAGGACGGCAGGGCGCGTGGCCGGGTGGGTGTGCGCGTTGAGGGGATCGCGTGTGGTCCCGGGTGCGCGGGGTGGGGGGGCACCGTGCGCCTCTGCGCGGTGCCGCGCGTCCGTGTGCACTGGGTGTGGGTGTTTATCTCCGGAATCCGCCTTCCCTGCCGTCCGGGACTTTTCCTTCCAGGGCTCGCCTTCCCGGTGCCCTGCCTCCGCCCTGTCAGGGCTCCAGGTGGGTGCCCCAGGGGCGAGGGGGGGTGCCTGCCGACCTGCCCACCCCCAGATGCCGCCTGAGGCTTTCAGCTCCCTCCTCCTCCTCCTCCTCTTCCTCCTCCTTGTCCCCTCCTCCTTCTCTCTCCCTCCCCCCGGCTGCCATGCCAGGGGGTGGGACGTGCCAATCACCGACTGTGCCGCTCCCGTTGCCAGCGCAGGGCGCAGCTCCCCCCGGGAGCCAGGTGTTTGGGTCCCGGGAGACGCTGTACCCGGAGGAGTGCGAGGCTGAGGACCCTGCAGACCCCTGTATGCCCACGGTGAGTGCAGGCAGGGGGCTGGTGAGGCGGGTGGGAACAGGTCCCCAAGCCAGGGCAGGGCCAGGGTGGGTTGTCCTAAGGGAGGAGGCAGCGGGGAGGCGGGGGGGTCTGCAGGCCAGGAGCTGGGGTCACTGTATCCTGGCTGCCCCCAACACCTTGGCTTTAAATGGGCGCCTCTGATGTTTTCCTGGCCTCTGACCAGTAGTAGAGATGCAGACCCCCATCCACAGTAATTGGCCCCAGCCCAGCAGGGAGGAGGCTGCAAGTGGGTAGGCAGGGGCCAGGATGCAGCCCTGGCCACCAGTGTCCATGGGGGGCTGGCTCCCCTTCATCAGCTCTGGTCCCAGAATCTCCTCTCTCCTCCCTCAGGGCACCCACATCCACTATCACCCCCCCAAGATGGATTGACCCAGGCTGCTGGCTGTGTGGACAAGCTGGATGCCAAGGTGGGTGTTGGGTAAAGAGTCCCCAGGCTTGCTGGGCAGCTGGGCCCAAGGATGGCCATACTGGCTGGGGAAGGTGGCCCTGACAGGGGTCATCACATGTTTCCAGTACCTCAGGTGCCACAGGGGAGGTTCAGGTCTGGGTCCCGGCAGCGCCTGGGGACACCACCATGTGGGGATCCTGCAGTGGGAGAGCGCCGTTAGACCCCCAGAATGTTAAGTTACCAGTGCCACAGCGGAGGGTCTCCTCTTCCCCAGAAATACACCTACAGCTCCACCCTGCCACCCGGCCCTTGTGCAGCTGGAGGAGTAGGCAACTTCCTGACTCTAGATACTGGCCCCTCACTGGGCTGCATCTGTGTCCTACCCAGGGGGGACACAGTGAGAGCTGGAGACTGGATCGGAGGCATGAAGGGACATCTCAGGTGTCAAGAATTGACAAGGCCAAAGTCCCAGCAGACCTAGAGAGAGGCTACCCATTGCAGGGGTGGAGAAATTGGGGCTAGGGTAGGCATGGCCTCAGCCACAGGAAGGAGATTGAGGGGTCCAGGAGCAGGATGATGGGGTAGGGCGCGGGCGCCTCACTGGGAGGCAGCAGGAGGGCTTCAGGCAGCGGGCACAGCAGAGTGGGTGAGGTGCTGAGTGCTGTGTGCCGGTGGTGCCATGGTGATGGAGGGGGAGGAGAGAAGAGGAGAGGAGAGCAGGAGCTGGTGGAGGCGCAAGGAGGACCCGGCACCCCTGAGGCCCACCGAGCTCCAGAACAGGTCCAGGCCCAGCCTGCTGGCCATGGCCAGGCTGGAGACACCGCACGTAGAAGCCCCTGCGGCGAGCACATTTGGCAGTGGCTTTGGGGTGCTGTCCTCTCTCCACAGCCATCTGTGCCGTGTTTGACTGAGGGCAGCTGCCTGGCATCACAGTGGCAACCTGAGCTGAGAATGTGACCAGCTCCACCATTTACGCCGTCATTCTCAGACCTGGCATCAGGAGCAGTAGCTGGGGCGTCTTTTGCAGGTCAAGCGCCACCTGGGAAAGGCTGGCCTGTGGGCTACACTCTGGAAGGGCACACCAGGCAGGAAGCCAGGCTGGAGGAGGACATCCTCGCCACCTGCCAGCCCTCTGCTGACCACCATCCCAGGGAGGCCTCTGCTCCAGTCAGGGCTCTGCTGGCCTCCAGGCCAGGCACCAAGATGGCTCCACTCCTCCTCCGGGAGATGCTCAGGAATCTGCCCTTGGCTGTCTCTCACCTCCCCTCCTTGGCAGCCACTTACCCAGCCCCAAGGGACAGGGACCAGTCCAGGGCTGGCCTGGTCAGTTGGTTGGTCGGTCGCAGTCGGAGGCTCTGACCTCATCCCTTAACCCTTTGTATGCAGGCTGACGCTCGTGTGCGCACACGCGTGCACACCCATGGCTTCCCTACAGCTGGGAGGCAGGATTTCCTTGGTCCATTTTATAGAGGAGCCAGGCAGGGGTCCCTCGCCCAGGGAGCAGAGGCCCAGCCCAGAAGAGGGTGTGGGAAGAGGTTGCCTGGGCCCTGGCTGGCACCTGTCCTGCTTCAGAGCCTTCAGCCAAGGAGGAAGAGGACCCCACGCCACTGTTACTCATTTCATGAACACTTACTGAGCCATTGCTGTGTGCCAGGGCCTAGGGCACCCTGCCTTGTACTGGCTCCACCTCCACACTGTTGTCCCTGTCACGGGCAGACTGTCACACCCAGGCGGATTCCAAGCAGAGGACAGAGTCCTGGATGCTCAGTGATGCAAACACGGGTTTGGCCCTGTCCACAGGGACAGGCAGGGAGGCTGGTCACAGACATGGATGCAGCCGACCTGGATGCAGACCAGGTCCCAACCCTGGCTGCACCCCTGAGGGGCTGCAAGGTTGCTGCTCCTTTTGCAGACTTAGGGTAATGATAACGGAACCTCTCTCCTGAGGGGCGGGAGCAGCTAAATCACATCACGTACATGATGCACTCAGCTGTGTCTGGGAAGTTCTAGCAGGCAGTGCATACCAGTTGCTGTGATGATATTAGTAACATCATTAAAGGATCCACAGTCCTCCCGGGGAGGCCCAGACCCGGGCAGACAGCACCTCCCTGCCCAGCCACAACCCTCACCCCCGTTCCTGGGCCCCACTCAGTAGCACACATCCTTCCCAGCTGCTTCTGGTCACAGAAGGGCTCCCTGGCCAGAACAGTGGCTTGCAAAGTCACACGGCCATATGAGAGCTCAAAACCAGCAAGGGACATGCACAGATTGTCTGGGGGAGTGCCCAGCCCACTGCAGTGCCCACCCGTACCCTGTTTCTGGCCAGGACAGGATAGCCAGGTGAGACGGGTGCCCCACAGCCTGGGTCCTCTTGTTAACATTTACATTGTAGATTCTTTGCATTAATTTCTGTTTTTTAAAGTGTTGGATTCAAGTGTTCTTTTCTTGAGTCTTGGGTGCCCTTGAGGCAAATGTCCCTGCCTGGGGTGGGGAAGAAGCCAAGCTCAGGCTGGAGGTGCCTTCCACCCCTTTCCTCTGGGCCTCAGTTGTCTCCTTAGTGCAATGGGTATGATATAGCACTGAATTCAGGAAGCAAAAGGGCCAGGAGTGGGGAAAGCCCCACCAGATCTCAGCCTCTTGCTGGTACCCAACTCTAAATAAGAGGGGTGCATCAAAAATTCATAATCACCGGGTATGGTGGTACACACGTAACCCTAATTCCAGCACTCAGGAGGCTGAGGCAGGAGGATCATTGCAAGTACGAGACCAGCCTGGACTACAAAGTGAGCTCAAGCCCAGCCTGAACTATATAATGAGACCCTCAAAAAACCAAAAAATAATATTAATAATTCATAATCAAGACTGATTTTGCTGACCGGGCATGGTGGTGCACGCCTGTAATCCCAGCACTCAGGTGGCTGAGGTAGGGGGATCATTGTGAGTTTGAGGCCAGCTTGGGCTACAACGTGAGCAAGACCGGCCTGAGCTACATAGTGCAGCCCTGCCTTGAAAAAAGTAGGGCCAGGAGTTTGGCTCAGTGGCTTTGCGCCTGCTTGGCAGGCATGAGGTTGTGAGTTCAATCCCTGGTACCGACCAAAAAAAAAAAAAAGGTCCGCGTTGGTTAAGGAGAGCCCACAGGTTAGTCATTAGTTCTCCTAAATGCAGTTTCACTGGGACAGACCACTGAGTCCTTGCTCCGCCCCACCTTGAGACATCTATGAATCTTCATGCTTTCCCAGCCTCAGCTTCCTCATCTGTAAAATGGAGAGGAAAGTGAGGCCCAGGTCACAAGTTGCTGTGAAGATTGAATGGGGTAATATGGCAACCACTGGCTCCACACAGTGTCCCCAGCAGCGGTTAGCATAGTCAAAGTAGCAGCAGCCCCCACCATTGTCTCCGTGATTTGTAATCAAAGCAATGGATGCTGCCATCAGGAGGCAGCCTTGTGGCCACACCAGCTGGGGTCAGTGTGGAGCTCATGCCTCCCCAGGCCAGGGCTGTCCAAGCACTCTAATACCATCACCATGTCCCTGTAGTGTGAGCCCATCCGTGGGTTTTAGCCTTGTTTTTCAGTTGAGGAAACTGAGGTACAAAAAGCCACATCACTAGCAATCATCACTTTCCAGTCATTGGTGAGCCCTGGATTCCAACCCAGACTGTCCATGACAGTCCATGCCTCATGTGCAAACTGCCCCAGACACCCAAGCTGCACTGCTGGCCCCGGCCCTGTCGTGTTGCAGGCACAGGCGCCACTGAGAGCTGCTCACACCCATTCCAGGTCACACACCACTGCTGCATACCACAGAGGCCGCCAGTCACAGTAGGCGGGGACAGACAGTTACCTGAGACCCAGAGCAGGGAGGCCCTCCTCATCACACTCGGCCAGGCCATGGCCAGCTGGGCCCTCTTCCCTGGGCCGTGGCACTGACCAGGCACTGAGGAGAGCCACCTGGGCTGACCCAGTGCACCCTGAGCAGGATGGCCTTAGCCGTGGGCCTTTCTCTTCACCCTGCTTGGTGCCGGGGCCCCACTCCAGATCCCAGGGACAGAGCCAGCAGAGGAACCTCCCATGTCCCACCTGTGGCCAGACCCCACTTCCCTGTGGCGAGATGGGGGTAGCGAGGCCATCCTCCTGGAGACGCACACGGTTAGCTTGGTCACTGGACTGAGTGCTTAGCGTGGGGTCTGGACGCAGCCGCAGCTCAGCACTGAAGTGCTGCTAAGGCTGAGCTAAATGCTTTAAAATCCAGGTGGCCGGGTGAGAAGAGAGCCACCCCACTTGGGCCACGTGTGCCGGCACCCCCGGGCGGTTGGCAGTCTCCTGGTCGGCGCAGAGGCCTGGCAGTTGCATGGAGCACTGAAAGGAGGAGCATCTGGCCTGGCTCCCATCTCGGCCGCCAGGTGCACTGTGATGGCCTCTCCGAGGAGGACGCCGTGCGCCTGACCTGCAGCACCTGCTCAGGTACCAACCAGAGCCCATGTCTGTCTCCAGGCGATGACACCCCTCTGAGGACGCCCTCCACGGGACTGGACAACAGGCCGCCATGAACACCTCAGCTCCACCCGCTGTCAGCCCCAACATCACCGTTCTCGCCCCAGGAAAGGGTCCCTGGCAAGTGGCCTTCATCGGCATCACCACGGGACTCCTGTCACTGGCCACCGTGACAGGCAACCTGCTGGTTCTTATCTCCTTCAAGGTGAACACGGAGCTCAAGACAGTCAACAACTACTTCCTGCTGAGCCTGGCCTGCGCCGACCTCATCATTGGCACCTTCTCCATGAACCTCTACACCACCTACCTGCTCATGGGCCGCTGGGCGCTGGGCACACTGGCCTGTGACCTCTGGCTGGCCCTGGACTATGTGGCCAGCAATGCCTCGGTCATGAACCTGCTGCTCATCAGCTTTGACCGCTACTTCTCAGTGACCCGACCACTAAGCTACCGTACCAAGCGCACGCCACGCCGGGCAGCCCTGATGATCGGGCTGGCCTGGCTGGTCTCCTTCGTGCTCTGGGCACCAGCCATCCTCTTCTGGCAGTACCTGGTGGGTGAGCGGACGGTGCTGGCCGGGCAGTGCTACATCCAGTTTCTCTCCCAGCCCATCATCACCTTCGGTACCGCCATGGCCGCCTTCTACCTCCCAGTCACCGTCATGTGTGCACTCTACTGGCGTATCTACCGCGAGACAGAGAACCGGGCACGGGAGCTGGCAGCCTTGCAGGGCTCTGAGACGCCTGGCAAGGGTGGCGGCAGCAGCAGCAGCTCAGAGAGGTCGCAGCCTGGGGCTGAGGGCTCCCCAGAGACCCCACCAGGCCGCTGCTGCCGCTGCTGCCAGGCGCCCAGGCTGCTGCAGGTCTACAGCTGGAAGGAGGAGGAAGAGGAGGAAGAGGGCTCCATGGAGTCACTCACATCCTCGGAGGGTGAGGAGCCTGGCCCTGAGGTGGCCATTAAGATGCCTATGGTGGACGCCGGGTCCCATGCACCTGCCAAGCCGCCCCCCAAGAGCTCCCCAAGCACAGTGAAGAGGCCCACGAGGAAAGGGCGAGACCGAGCTAGCCTGGCCCAGAAGCCCCGCGGGAAGGAGCAGCTGGCCAAGCGCAAGACCTTCTCGCTGGTCAAGGAGAAGAAGGCAGCCCGGACCCTGAGCGCCATCCTTTTGGCCTTCATTCTCACCTGGACACCGTACAACATCATGGTGCTGGTGTCCACCTTCTGCAAGGACTGTGTCCCCGAGACCCTGTGGGAGCTGGGCTACTGGCTGTGCTACGTCAACAGCACCGTCAACCCCATGTGCTACGCGCTCTGCAACAAGGCCTTCCGGGACACCTTCCGCCTGCTGCTGCTCTGCCGCTGGGACAAGCGGCGCTGGCGCAAGATCCCCAAGCGCCCAGGCTCCATGCACCGCACCCCGTCCCGCCAGTGCTGAGGGCCCCGCCCTGCGCGTCCTGAGCCAAGTCCTGGGCTGCGTGCTTCGCCTCCCGGACAGCCAGAGACGCCCTGCCTGCTCTCCCGACCAACGGCAGCAGAACCTGGGGAACTGGTTTTTCAGTTCCCTGCTGGGCGGGAATGGGCCCCATACCAGGAAAAGGCCCACAGGAGGATCCAGGCTTTGCTCCCTGTTTGCCTAGGGCAGGAAGCCCAGAGCCGGCCATCAGCTGGGAGTCCACGCCCCCACAAGCCCAGCAGCAGGACTGTGGCAGGAGATGACAGTGCACCACTCTGGCGGCCACAGCGGGCACTAACCCCAGACACTGAGGCAGGAAGCTTGGCTCCAGGTGCAGGGACCCCAGCTGGAAATCCTTCCCCCACTCCCCGGGACAATTCAGCTCTTGAGACATCCCCACGGTACCCTGTGTGTCACCTCCCAGGCAAACGTCCAAGCAGCAGCAGGACAGTGACTCCAGGGAGGATCACAGGGCTGGTGGCAGCTGTGGGGCCAGGTGCCAGGTGTTAAGTGTCCTGCTGTCCTCCCCACCCTCTGTCCCAGCAACTTCAGTCCTTCCCCACCTGGCTCACAGCCACCATTGGGACTGAACCTTTCAGCTCCTGGAGCCCAGCCAGGCCCCGCATGCCACCCGCCACCAGCCCTGCCAACCCTGCCCTGCCCTGCCCCGCCCCGCCCCGCCAGCCGCAGGTCCCCTCCCAGGTCCCTCCCGACAGTGCATGGCCTCCCAGCAGCCCTCGGCCTGGCCAGCCGGCCCACGTGTTCTTTCCTCCACCTCAGCAAGTGCTGAGTCTGAATAAAGTCACACAACCGGGGAGTGTCGAGGTTCTTCCTCAGATGTTGCCGGCCCAGGTTCTGGCCAGGGTGGACGGTCAGGAGGCTCAGGACAGTGGAACGTGGGATGTGACTCCGGTCAACTCCGGGAGGGGCAGCACCCAGCCTGGCCCAGGCAAGGGGGGTGAACAGGCAGAGATCTCCACAGAGGGCATCTGTGCCCTTGTCACAGCAGGGGAGGAGAGTACAGAGCTGCTCCAAATTCCAGTTTATAAATGGGGAAATGAGGGGAGGGGAGGGGCTGCCCAGGGTTAACCCGGTGGCCATGCCTAGTCTCCCACCCTTGACTGTATCAGGCTGGGGTGACCCTCCCCGGCCCTGCACGTGGGCACCTCGTGGAGGCCGAGTCTCATGCCAAGGACCCAGAGAGATTAATCCCAGAAGGGTGGTTCTCAAGGTAGGAGTGGGATTGGGAATCCCCAAGCCTAAAGGGTCATGGATTTACTAGTGGGAGACACAGGACTCAGCAAACCTGCCACTCCCTGGAGAGAACAGAGGGAAATGGCAACAGGCAAAGGCAGAGGCCAGGGCAGAGCAGGGCCCCTTGGAGTCGTCCCTCAGAGGAGACAAGTGGGCCGAGCCTGATCCCCCTGGCAACAGTGTGACAACACAGTGCCAGCGTTGGTGCCTGGCATAGCCATTGGAGATGGTCACGGGCCTGGCTCTCCACAGCCTCCCAGAATCCAGCAGATAGGGGAGGCCCAAGGCCACCACTTCAGACACATTTTGGGCGTTGCCTGCCTGTGCACCTGTTGGCATGCAGGAAAGAGACTCTCCCACCCAGTAGTATGCGCCTAGGACTGACATCTCCTCCCGGGAAGTGTGGCCAGGCCATGCCCTCCTGAAGGAGGTGTTGCCCAGACCAGTAGCCTCAGTATTACCTGCAACCTTGGTAGTCAGGCAGATGTTGAGGTCACCCTAGATGTACAAAAATGGAAATTGAGGGTGGAAACCAACTGTATGCTTTTGGTTGTTTTTGCAACACTATAATTTAAACTCAGGGCTACATTCCCAGCCCTTTTTAAATGTTTTATTTATTTTGAGACAAGGTCTCTCTCTAAGTCATCAAGTTACCCAGGCTGGGCTCAAACTTGTGATCCTCCTGCCTCAGCATCCCAGAGTGTTTGGATGATAGGTATGCACCACCACGCCTGGCTTATTTTTGAGACAAGGTCTCACTCTAGCCCAGGCTGGCCTCAAACTTACGATCCTCCTACATCAGCCTCCCCAGGGTTGGAATCACAGATGTATGCCACCACACCCAGCTGGCTATCTTACTTTCTCATTGCTGGGACAAAATACCTGACATCCAAAGTTAAGGGGAAATTTTTATTTGGTTCACAGTTTGTAGAGGTTTCAGTCCATAGTTGACTGGCTCTAAAACAGAGGGGCATTGCAGAGGAGAAACAGTTCATGGCAGGCAGAAGACATCAGAAGCAACAGGGGACATTAACACCATCTTTCTGCCCCTTTTATCCAGGCTGTTCAGGGTGGATAGTGCCCTTGAGCCCCTAGCATTGCACCGTGAATCAATTCTAATGTCACACATTCTAGATCCAGCCACCTCTGAAACAGGCCCTCTATGACTGCATGAGGCTCTGGGGGACATCAAGACACAAGCCACAACCCTGGCCTTGGGTACTGACAAGCACGCCAAGTGGTTCCAATGCAGGCAGAGAGATCCTGACCTAGATAGGTGGGGTCCTAGTGGGGTTCAGTCCTTGCAGAGGGAGAAGTAGAATCTACCTCTAGCTGCCAGGACTCCCAGAAGCCCCTGGGCAGGGGGACGGCCAGCACAATGTGGATGAGAAGTCTGGACTCCTGTGTCCAGCTCCCTGGGATGCCAGCCTGTGACATAATGGTGCCACCTCCTGGCCTGTGTCCTCATGGCCCTGCCTGTATGGAGGGCCTCAGAGCCTCAGTCAAGAATGGAACTCCATGTTAGCTGGGCGTGGTGGCAAACGCCTTTAATCCCAGCACTCGGGAGGCTGAGGTAGGAGGAGTGTTGTGAGTTCAAGGCCGGCTCGGTCTACAATGCGAGCGCAAGCCTGGCCTGAGCTACATAGTGCAACCCTGCCTCAAAAAACCAAGGCTGGGAGTTTGGCTCAGTGGCTTAAGCACCTGCTTGGCAGGCACAAGGTTGAATTTGTTCAATCCCCAGTACAGACAACAAAAAAAAAAGAGTTAAGAATGGAGTTCTAGGTTCACCCAGGCTGGCCTCTGCTGGATACTGGAAGGAGGGGGCCAGGCTGCGCTTGAATTGGACTGGGTCTGGTAGCTCACGTATGTTCCTTGCCCACGGGACCTTGTATGGAGCTCCAAGCTCCCTCAGGGGTCTCCTGCCCTGGTGTCCCCATCTCTTGACAGGACCACAAGGCCCTTGGGGAAGAGACAGGAGAATGGAACAGGTGACAGGAAAGCACCAGCAGCTGTGTGATCAGGCTGCCACAGGTGACTCGAGTGAACCTGGGATCTGAACCCACACCCCTGAGTCCCCCATCCCGGCCTGGGAGAACAGGGCCTGCAGGACAGCATGAGTGTCAGGAAGGCCTCCTCACCAGCTTCTGGGGCAGGAGCCCTGCAGACCCCACAGCCAGAAAGCCAGGGAAGGGCCTCTGCTGGGTTAGGGTTAGATAGCTGGGTGAAATCACACCTCCGGCCCAGAGGGATCCTGCTCTGTCCCAGAGAGGCTCTCCACATCTCAACAGGAAGCAGGGAGAGGATGCCTGCCTCCCTGAATGCCACCTGTTCCTCACCTACTGGCAGCCTGGGAAAGGGGGACAAGGTCAACCCTCAGTCCTCCACTGCTGACCAGTGTGACTCTGGCTCCATCTGCTGGCATCCGAGGGGATAGCCTGGCAGAGGACCCAACTCCTGTTTCCAGGACAACTGGACCCAGAAGAGATGGCCACCCAGCTCCTGCCCCAGACCTCGGTGGGACCCCAAGGCTGCAGAAGGATCACTCAGCTGTGTCCCACTGGGACCCTACGGCATCAGGCTGGGCCTCTAGTCTAGAGGGGCCTCTGATTTGAGACAAGCTCTCAAACTGTGGGTTGTGAAATCAGAGCTTGCCTGGTAAGTGCGAGGTCCTGAGTTCGATCCCCGATACCAACAAAAAAAAAAAAGCAGACCTGTGGTCTGGGTTTTCCTTCCTCCCTACCCGACACTGGGGATCGAGCCTAGGGCCCCAAGCATGCTAGGCATACACGAACACCCCAACATTCTTCAGATGCACCAGAGTAGCACAGACTTGAAAAGACCATGATGTCACACTGCTGAGAGTGAGCAGCGCCTCCGTTCACAGAAAGGACAGAGGCATGAGACTCTGAGTGGAGTCTGAAAGCCCTGGGCCAGGGGCACTGGGAGGATTAACCAGATGGGCACAGGGATTGCTTTCCTCAGACTGTGTCACTAAGTGCCACAAACTGGGGGGCTTGGGGCAGTGGGTCACATGGCGTCCAGGTCCAGGTGTCACAGGCCGTGCTCCCCCAGAACCTTAGGAAGAACCTTACCTGCTTCACCCTGGCTCCTGCAGCCCAGCACCCCGGTCCTGCAGAAGGCTCTTCTCTGTTCCTGCGACACAGCCGTCCACACCCAGCCTGGACCTCATGCACTCGAAGCTCTCAGTCGACCCCTGAGCTGCACCCCCAGTGCGACCCCTTCCAAGGACCATAGTTCCTGGGCTTCTGGTCCATCCAGCTGCTCAAAAGGGCAGCACCAACCTCTAGGACCTCCAGTTCCCTTCCTTGATGCAGCTCAGAACTCCACCTGGCATGGGCACCGCCGGCCAGGAGCTGAGCTCTCTAGCCTCCTAACTCACCTTCTCGGGCCCCCATGAGAGGGGTCAGGAGCCAGGCAGTGGACAGAGGCAGAGCTAGCCAAGTCTCTGCTTCCTGGCCTGGATGAGGGACCACTCATATTGGTCCTTTTCTTTGTCATTCAGAGAATGCCGTGTCCTGCTCACTCCAGCAATCTACAAGCTCTTCCTCGGCAGCCAAGCCAGGAGTGTGGAAACCGGAGCTGGCCAAGGTCAGCTGTGGGTCTCCTGTGCATGGCCTGTGTCAGAGATCAGGCCCTGAGCCTCCTCCATGCCAGACATGCATGATACCTTTGAGCTGTGTCCCAGCCCTGCCTGATTCTGTAGCATTAGATAGGGTTTCTGCTGCCTTGGGTGGACAGCTGGGCTCCCGCCAGGACCCCAGCCTGTCTGGCTCCAACTAGGACCCTACCCCATCGCAGGGACGAATGCTTTCTGAGTTGTGAAAACCCCAGGACAGGGCTCGAGTTCTTGCTTGGCTGAAGCTGAAAGGTTGAGGTTGGGTGGACCAGAGATGGACTCTGAGACCTCATGCTATCACTTTCCTCCTCCCAGTATGCCCCACCCCAGCTGAGGGACCCTCAGGATGCAGCAACAACAGTTTAGTCTTTGGGGTTTTTTTCAGTTAGAGTCACTGAGAAGCCCAGGCTGACTTCAAACTCTTGGCAATCCTCCTGCCTCAGCCTACTGAGTCTTGGGATTACCTGTGGGCATCATGATGCCCAGTGCCCAGCCTTCACCCTAAGGCCCTCAGCCCACAGTGGCCACAGTGGGTTTCTGACAGCTCCCAGTGTTTTCCACCCCACAGCCCCTCAGCCTCCTTCAGGCCCCAGCCTTTCCCCCGAGTGACCCACCCCTGCCAACCTTCTCCTCCCTAAGCAGCTGCATCTGTACCACAGCACAGACCTGCAGGCCCACGGGGCCCGACCCAGCCCCATCCTGGCACTGACCTTGGCCAGCTCCCTGCCTCCCCACAAGGTGTTTCTCTTCACCTTCCACCCCTCCCCATCCCCTGCCCTCTGCCAGTACAGCGGTGGCACCTATAGTCCCAGCTGTGTAGAAGGCTGAGGCAGGAGGATTGCTTGAGTCCAGGAGTTTGAGGCCAGACTGGCCAATATATCATGACCCCATTTGACTTTATTTTATTTATTATTTTTTCTGCAGCACCGGGGATTGAACTCACAACCTCAAGCCTGTCAGACAGGTGCTTAAGTCACTGAGCCAAACTCCTGGCGCTGGTTTTTTGAGGCAGGGTCGCACTGTGTAGCTCAGGCCGGCCTTGCACTCATGCTGTAGCCCAAGTCGGCCTCGAACTCACAATGCTTCTCCTACCTCAGCCTTCCGAGTGCTGGGATTTGCCGCAACCCACACAGGCCTGAGGTTCTTGGGGTGAAGGACCTCGAGAGGATGAGAAAAATAAAGACAGACAAAGCTGGAGTCAGGTGGAGCCCTTATCCTCCTGATGGGAGGAAAGGAACTGGCCCCTCACTGTAGGGGCGTTTATTTATACCTTTTAGCAACCTAATGTCACATGACACCCTGTTGTCCTAGCAACCCACTGCTCAGATTGTCTTGGGGCTAGGTGTTCTCTAGGCTGAAGTAGCATCTTCACGTGACTTGCCCTAGGCTCTCTTTGTTCTTGGAATGATCATGTCCGGATCATGCCCTAAGTCAATTTCCAGCTTCATTTGCTCCCAACGGGGCTTAAAGGCATGCCCCACTACGCTCGGCTCTATTTCTTTCCTTTTTTTTTTTTTTTTTTT
>RJWM01037912.1:5300-17212 GCA_004363535.1 Dasyprocta punctata | reverse complement strand
ACAATTGGGTTCACAAATAGAGACATTTGGTGAAATTTTGCTCCTGTTCACAAATTCCAGATTGAGTGACGAACACAAATGAGGCCAGAATCATGGGAGGAATTTGGTTTGTTAGCCAAGCTACCACAGTATATTATTGTTTTAGAAGTTTTGTCCACATAATTTTATTGGAAAAAATGATAAAATAAATTGGATATGGGATAACTGTTAATTGACTAGAATAAAACAGTTAACAAATTATGATACATAAATTCTTTGGTATAATTTGCAGCTACTAAGAGTAAAATGAGTAAGATCTACATGTGTCAGTTTCATAGACCTCTTTTAGTATATGTATGAAAAATTCGTATGTAGAGTCATGTGTCTAAAATGACTCTGGATTTTAAAATGCAAACAAAAACATCTATTCAGGTGATTTCCTAATCATAGAGAAAAATGTAAAGGGAATACATTCAAGTGTTCAGGCACACAGTCTCAAGATGAAAGAAAAAAAATCGGTAGCTGGGTAAACAAAAATTAACAGTTGCTTCCAAATTTCTTCAAGGTCTTAATTTTTGAATAAATAAGTACTTTTGGAAATATTGCTTAAATTCCATAGTCTGCTTTTTTATTCATTAATAAAGAAATTTAGGGTAGTGACTGTTAAGTTACGTAAAGTAGCAAATTGAACCATAACATTTGGTATTAAGAGTTCATGTCACTGAAAAATTCTGATTTTTCTTCAGATACTTGCAAATAGTTTTAGAGAAAATTTTATAGAAAAAAGAAGCTAATAAAACTTTGTGGAATAGAAACAGTTTTGTATAATGTCTTTTGAAATCTACACTTGGGTAAATAATGACTACTTGAGTTTTGTAACTGTTGGTAAACACATATTTCGCATCTTTGAAATAATTAGACACCTTAATATTCCCTCCCACAGAAACCTAGGAATGTGACCTTAATTAGATACAGAGTTTTGAAGATGTAATCAAGTTAATATGCGATCATGTTGAACTAGGCCAGGTGTCTTCATGGTAGATGCCCTTACAAGGTGGAAGAGATTTAGACACACACACACACTCAAATAGACACACGAAAATTCTCCATTAAGATGGGTGCAAATACTGAACTAACATTTTCACAAACCCAGAAATGCCAAGAACTGGCAGTAACTCTCAGTGTCTAGAAAAGAGACTTCAGAAGGAATATGGCCTTCTTGTCACCTTGATTTTGATCATACAGCCTTTGTAACTGGGAGACAATAAATTCATTTGTTTAAGCAGCCCTATTTATTTGTTATGCAATCCTAGAAAACTAATAAGGCATGCAATAGTAATTACAGTAGTAGTCATTAATCACTATCCATTATCATATTAAAGAAAAGTTTGGGAAAATTTTCTTTTCAAAATTACTCATGATTCTATTTGTACCCAAAATATAGCCAAAGATAGCTGTTTTATTTAGAATTTCTATTGGCTATTTACATACTATAAAATATACCTGGGACAGAAGCACAAAAGCATCACATTGATTCAGTTTTTCATCCTTACTCCCCTGGGCAATGCCTTACATTAAACTAAATCAGCATTCTTTCAAACTTGTTGAACTCTAAACTGGCCTACAAGGCTCAACTGACTTTTCAAATGTGTCTTAACTTATATTAGTGCACTTGACATTATGCATATATTATATGCTTTGTAAACTGTAAAGTACATTTACACTCATGATTTTCTGCACAGAAATACGCAAAGAAATTCAGAGCATTTGTTTCTATCTGAGGCACCAAAAGAGTCATTAAATGAAACACAAAAAAGTGATTAGGAGCATGTTGATCAAGAAGAATTTGCATGATTAAATTTTCTAAATATTTTAATAACCTACATTAGAGTGTCAAAGCACAGAGCCAGACAGAATCAGAAAGTTTGCATAGTAATACTGCCCTTAATATCTTCCAGACATTTCATTAGAAGACCTCCAGGAAATTTCTCAATTGCTTGGGCAATAAGATAGAATCTGTCACAAGGTAAACATCTTCTGGAGTGAATGAGAGGCTATCCTTGGCTCTCACAAAAATTTATCTTAATTCTTACAACAAGGCAATTTGTTCTAATTCATCTTATAACATTTTTAAAACAATGGCATTGAAGATATGTGAAGGAGCTGTTGGTTGTAGGTAATTTGCTAGACTACTTTCAGAATGGTGGCAAGATAATGGTTGCTAGTTATGAACCTTCAGTTTATAATATACTCAAAGGCTGGCAGGATTTCCTCCACACCAATCAGAAAAAGGATAGACCCAAACAGCATGGAAGGACCCAGGCAGAGAGCAAACAAAAGGCAAACCTGGGCTGGTGTTCCCATTAGACAGGTGTTTGTAAGTTACAAAATTCTTGTGAGTGCTAAGTATCAATGAAGAAGTTGAAGAGAGGAGGAGAGGCAGTGAGCCAGCCTCAGTACCTAAGATGTGAGTCTTTCCCACTTCCCTAAAATGAGGAGGTTTCTAACTATAACTGAGTAGCTTACATGTGTAGTCCCTATGGAATTTTTTTCCATGTGACTAAGGCAGAATGTGACTATTCTGTAATTCCAGTTCTGCCCTTGTGTCATTATGTGGTTTGGGTAGCAATGTGGTTTAACTTTCCTGCAATTAAATGTTCTTTAGTGCCTGGTGAGCAATACTTATCCACCTGACAAGAAAGCTCTAGAGAGAGTTTTTCTTATTTTGTTTATTTTCTTGAATTGGTTTCCTTGACTATAAAATGGCATCTAAATCTATCAATTCTGAAAAATCATACCTCATGTGTGCTTAAAAAGCTTTATTTCCAATTAATGTGGAATTAATAACTGTTGAAACAGATGATCATGTAGCCACACCTATATTCACAGAATATGAGATTAATGACTTTATTATTGGTGTGAACAATACTGATTTTCTTCAAATAAACACAGTATTAGTCTACTTTAACCCAAACTATTGCTTTTTGTAATAGCAACTTATGAACCTTTTGGGTTTTTTCATTCGTTTATTATATCTTTTGGTTTCTCAGCATACACTGATATTTTCAGTGTCTTCACTTCCAGTTTTTGACTAAGGTCTCTATTTTTCCTCAGTCCTGTCAAAAGGAAACACACACACAAATAGACCATTAGTATGGTTGCTGTAACACAGAGATGACTGAAAAAAGGTGAATAGCACAAATGATATTTGATCCAGAAGTCATAGGAAATCAGGAAAGGTTTGCATTTTTCTGACCTAAACTATGGTACATGATATAAAAATAGTACAGAGCTGGGGGAAATGCCAACTCTCTCAACAATGTAACTTTGGGAAGTTTTATCCATTGTCTGAACTCCTCTCAGTGAATCAAAGCTTCTCTCTTTAGGAAATAAAGCTTGTAAAAAACAACCTTACAGTACGTTTTCTCTGCAGCACATCCCAGTGCTCAGACCCATGCCTAGCATATACTAATAATATTTTTTTTTTAATTTTATTTAAGCGAAGAAAAACAAAACAAACAAAAACTACAACAACAACAACAAAAAAAAACGACATATATAGTAAAAACAACAAGCAAAAGAGACAAGCAAACAACTAGCATAAATACACAACATTGCAGTTTTACAAAACCAGAAGATAGAAGCTTGACAATGGTTGCAATTTGCGTATCGTTATCTTTAAAATGGTTTCTTACATTAACAGATATAGACATGCAAGATTGATCCAATCATATGAGTATTAATTGTTCCCTCTCAATAACGAATACATTGAGCAGTGTTCTTTTTAACTAATAATATTTTTTATAAGTTTTTAAATCGGTGATTGATGGGGCTGGGGTTTAGATCAGCAGCATAAGCGCCTGCCTGGCAAGTGCGAGGTCATGAGTTTGATCCGTGGTACAAAATCAATCAATCAATCAATCAATCAGTGATCGACTGCATTTCAATTTCTTGATTTGCAGGTCACATAATGTTTATTACATAATCAAACAAATACCATGTGTAAAAGCATGAAATGTAAGTGACATATTAAAAAAATAGAATTTTATTATGGTCTTTCAAAAAGAAACTGACAAAGAAAATACCCTCCACTTTTTTCTATAAATATTATCTTTTATCTCATACACAGAATGAAGGTACTTGGACTAATTGAATTTTTGTATATTACTCATTCATAGAAGCCAGGATGAAAAAGCAAGTTTCTACTCTCTCTTTTTTCTCTTTTCCATATTCCCACATGCGTTTTAGCCTTAAGACAAAATGGTATTGTTCTCACAGTTGATTTTACTGCTGAACTAAGTAAAATTCTGATTTAACACGTAATGGCTGCATTAGACTATTTAGACTGTCAATGAAGTAGTGTTTATATATGCAAAACAAAATCCTTCTGCACTTCAATCATTAGTATCACAGTTTTATCTTGCTTATTTAGTAAAAACAAATTATTACTCTGGAAATACTATAGAGATACACACACATTCACACACACACATTCTTTTGTAGTAGTAGTATATGAACGGAGATTTCAGTAGTCAGAACTTTGACTCAAACTGCATAATATCAAATATTAATCATGTGTCAGCCTTCCCTTTTCCCATCTCACCCCCAACCCACTCCTGACAGCAGGAAGAAGTGCATTAAGAGAATTACTTCCCCATAAGTGAGGTAACATCTGCCTCCAAGCTGGGTTAGGAGGAAGTCTGGACCATCTCCTTAGCAAGGGCTATTTGTGTGGAATATAAGTAAAGCATACGTTTAGCCTGAGGGCTCTGTTAGGATTCAGAATGCATAATTTGGTAGAAACTGTAATAAAGCAAATAACTTTTGGCGTGCCAGTAATATGCATTGAGTCCAAACTTCTGAGCAGAAAATTCATACACAGTTTTATTTGAACATTTTCTCCCTTTTATCTCCATGAATTATGATGACAGCAAACATTTAAGAACACGGATTCTTCTATCCACACATTTAAATAATGACTTTCTGAGTTTTCTTTTGGAACTTTTTTGCAAAAGCAAAACAATGCCTTCTAAGTTTCCTCCTCTTTGGTTCTAATTAGGAAGAGTCACCCTTTCCTCCCAGCCTGCAGACACATGGCACATATGTTCATTACCAGCCTCACATTCTGAAGTAGTTACGATAGACAAGGCATGAGAGTATAATTAATGGGAAAGCCTGACCATGCTAATGCAGCTGATTAAGACCACTGTGAACCAGCTACAGGTTATAATTAACAAAAGTTGTATACTATCTGATTGAAGAAGTAGAGCTTCAATAAATGAGGGATTAAGGAAAGTAAGAATGTTAACATTTTATTGATATTTGGGATAGAACCTTAACAAGGCAGATAAAATTGTGAACATTAAAAATAATATTACTATCTTGAACTCATGCTAAGCTTGTGAACACTCATTTAAATACTATCATCAACATGTTGAACTCAGAATAGAAAGTGTTATGGTTCATATATTGCATCAACTCGAGAAGTTTGGAACTTTAAGTGACTCAGACGGGGGATCAGGGTCCTGATTTTGCAAACATTGTAAGCCTGTGCAAGAGGAGGACACTGAGACGGTGTGATTGCTATACCCGTCCTGGGAGGGGACGGTAGCCTGCTTATAATATAAGAGAGGAGAAGAGACTTGCTCACTGCCCCTCTCCTCCTTTTGCTCTTGCTGCTTTTGTTGTCTTCTGCCACCATGAAGCGTTAACCCTGTGTCATGTCACCCTGATTTAGAGTCAGTTGATAATGAACTGAAACCTCCACAAACTGTCAGCTAAGTAAACCTTTCTTCCTTTAATTTAGGTGTTGGGTATTTTGTCTCAGCAAGGAGAGAAAAGTAACCCAGACAGGATGTGAATTTGTAAAATACCTTGCAAGTCACAAAGTACTTAAAGCTTCTCACTTTCTGCGATTTTTTTGTTGTTGTTGTTCTTGTGATGACTAGTGAAGAATTCACAACACATATCAATATCATAATTTAAAAAAGAGGAAATACAAATGGTTTATTTTTATTGGATTCCAGATTATTCTGACACTTGATTTCAAGATGAACCTTATACCATGCATTATAGTAAGCAATGAGATTATAAATAAAATGTGCCTTCCTCATCTCTAAATTTTCAGATATTTATCTTTTTTTTTTTTTTTTTTTTTCGGCACCGGGGATTGAACTCACAACCTCGCACCTGCCAGGGCAGGTGCTTAAGCCACTGAGTCAAACTCCCAGCCCTGGTTTTTTGAGGCAGGGTTGCACTGTGTAGCTCAGGCCAGCCTTGAGCTCACATTGTAGCCCAAGTCGGCCTCGAACTCACAAAGATATTTATCTTGAACCTGGGTGCTTAGTGTACCTAGTTTTAGTTAAATCAGTGTTTAGGAAGAATCATATTGTAGATGCCACTAGTCCTTCCTCATGAACAGATTAGGTCTCCACAAATTACATTTATAAGGCCTGTGGCATATATTAATTCTGTCACTTTTCAGAATATAAACTTAAAGTTGCAATCCTTTTATAATATACCGGGGGAAACTACCCATTAATAAGCAAATGTTGAAAGTTAATTGAATTAAAATGTGCCTTTTGAAGCATATTTTTGACCTGTCACACTGAAAATTTTGGCAGAGTGAATAAACTTGATATTTAACACCAAGATTTACTTGTATTAAATCTAGTACCAGGCAGAGAAAGTTGAAATTTACCAAACTTTCAGGGAAAGAAAATCCTTAAACATTTGTTCATTGGTTAAAAAAGTCTAGTAGAACTCAAATGTGCAAATTGAAGTTGGCTCTCTGGAACAGAAAAGGATTAAATAAGCAGATCTTAAAATATATAAACTGGAGCTGTCATCCTTTTAGCCTACACCAAAATGAGCCTGCAAAGAATCTCTGTTTGGTGCTCCTTCATCAGAGAAGCCCCTCTACCTTCTGGGCCAAGTTTGGGTAACCTGGCCTAGGCGAGTACCTTTCATTTTTTCAGACTTCCAGATTGTGGAAGTTTTTCACATTCTATCAGCACACGTGGTACCACAATGGTCTTTGGAAGTAAGCTGGAAAGGGAATATTATCTTCATCATATAAAACTACAAAAATGACTGAAAATGATCAAGTTGACTTCCCCAAGTTGTCAAAGCAGTGGTTAACTGATTTCTACAAGACTGTTGTCCTATGCTTTTCTTGCTACACCACCATATGTTCAATGCTCCTTTTCAATTTGGATGGATAACCAGAGTCAAATTCCTAATTCAAACGATGATGACAAGTATAAACATTTCGAACAGGGAAGCAGGCACATTAGTCCCATACTTACACCTTATTAATGTTGAAACTTTCAACTCAATTCAATATGTTGGTTAGCAATAAAGACATAACCAAAACTCTAGGTAGATACTGCAAGGTTTTCAACCATTGGGTGGTTTCTCTCTCTCCAGTTTAACTGTTTCTTTTGTGAAATGTGCTTGACATCTTTAAACATTTAGCTACAAAAACTTCAACCAGATGCCAAATTAAATTTTCAACATTTCCTCTGCATATCTAATTTTATACTCTTGCTATAGCTCTCATACTTACAATTGAATTCCTTTTGTGTTTGCTGTTGCTCTTTTAACCACTTTCTGTATTATTTGTATGCTATCAATTAAATACTTTCTTCCCATAAAGATTATGTGTACATACATGTATGATATGTTTTAATTCATAAACACACAAACAAATACCTATTTACTTTCTAAAATTGTGATGAAGTAAGAAAATGTGACCATAACATTTATAGATTTAATTTTCAGCTTCACCAAATAAAATCTTGGAAATATAATTTGCTTCATGTTTTGGTTTTTCCTTCACCTCATCTGAACCTGCTTTAAGTTTATTGTATTATCTCAGTTTGTTTTTGAACACTAAAGATTACACTAGCATTTTAATTTAATGTTGTCTATACAATATTTAATCTGTTATATTTCAACAGCATCAAGAAAGAAACAGAAGTTTGATGACAGAAATTAAACACCTCCTTGGTCTGAAGCAAATTTTGGGATTCAATTAGTCAGATCCCTGGCCTAATGTTTAATGCCATATATTTTGATTTTCACTGGAGGGCACTAATACAGATAACTACAGAATTTGTCATATCAAATTGTCAAAGGCCGACTCCCAAACTCAATTTTTTTTTTTCTTGGAATGGACAGACACTCTTCAACCTATAATTGGCTTACAGTCCAATAAACCATTAATAAGTAGGAAATAGGGGAAGTTGAAAATGCCCTCAACATCACATTTTAGCAACACAGTACGGGACAGAGTGTTGGTTTTCTACAGTCATGATTGTATGACTGATAGGGAGCTGCAGTTCCCTGGGTAGCGCAGTATCCTGAGAGATTACAGCACCACATAAAGCTAGCCCATGAAATGAGAAAAATTCTACTAAATGCCCATTGCTTTCACACCATCAAGCTGAAATGTCAAGTCCAATAAATGCAAATTGTAGACCATCTCCTATATTAAGAAATGATATTGAAATATTGGGCAACCATTCTAACATACATAAATGTTGTTGAAACCTTAGGCTACTATCTAGGCTTTTTAAAATTTGTTTCTTTTTTACACAAGGTCTCAAACTGTTAAGTTGTATAGGCTTCTTTTACATTTACAATCCTTTTGCTTCAGCCTCCCAGAGTACTAGCGTTACAGTACATTGTGTCACAGTGCCTGGCTCCTAGAAATCCATTTAAGAGTACATTCACCTAGGAAAATAATTCAAAAGTATTCAGGCCAATGCATGCCATTTTAAATGTGTGATGCCATATAAAATGCTTTCATTGAATAATGAGAAAATACTATACATATAAATGATCAACTTTGGATTTTGGCTCTCATATTTAATACTCAAAACACAATTGTCTTAAAACTTCTTATTTTATACAATGATGTTTACTTCTATTAATAAAGCATGCTAATCTACTATAATCTGAAGATAATCAAATAAGTGAAAAGTGTCGAGGAGGTCTTTTTAAATTGTAAAATGCATTTGCAATTGTCCCTTTACAAGCAATTATTATTTTCTTAGACTCCGAGGCCACGTACAAATTTAACTTCACTTTTCCTTCACCAGTTTATCAAGCTTTAGAGAGACACTAAAATATATAATTAGATAGAGTGAACAGAAAATTGAATTTCCAGTAATGTACTGTATTTGTTAATATTTATACACATGTATTTAAATCCTGATAATTTTATTGAAATAGTTGATTTAGTTGAAATCTAATTTAAATCAGTCCTAATTATGCAATCAAAGAATCTCTGGGAATTATGTGTCAAATCACTCCAGTTTCTTTTCCATGAATTTCATATTACTTCAATTGTGTTTTAGAAATGCTCAACTTGACCTTTCATGGGTACAGCTCAGCATCATCTTATTAGACACATACAGATCTAGGGTTCATTATTGTAATACATCACGAAAGTAAATATTTGTTTATCTATATATGCTATCATCTCATCCCCAAGAATTCATCAAAACTCATATTTTAATGCCTATCAGTGACATAACCTCAGACTTCAAATATCATTTATAGAAACATATAATGTAGGTTTTATAAAGTAATTTCTGTTTTTTATTTTTATTTTTTTACTGGGACTCAAACTCAGGACCTTGTACTTGCAAGGAAGATGCTTATACCACTGAGTTATAAACATGACCCTAATTTCTTATTTTTACAAGTTTTTTTTGAGTTTGGTTTATGCCTTTCTTAAGAAAGATTAGCTATTACACTGTGATTTTTTTTTTGGAATTGCAATGAATTTTATAATCATAGAACATTGATTCAGAGACAAATCTAGTCCAGTGGAATGAGTCCATCCACTGAGCAGGATGGAGACTAATGCTGCTTTCTAATCTATTGTAAGCAATACCAATGAAGAGTCCCAGAGAACTTCAATCTCTCAGAGGAAAAAAAAATAGCCTTTCTATTAAAATGCCATTTTGAATGAATGGGACATCAAGCCATGGTACCTTATCTCTAAACAAGTAAAAATTTTATCTGAGTTACACAATACTTGTTGTAAAATTAAATTTAGAAATACTCATGATTATTTATACATAATCTACTAAATTAAAATGAATTCCAGTCTATAGACCATAAAGTAATAGAAAAGAAGTTGTTCTCCCAATACGTTAAAAAACGCTGAAGTTAAGTTTTCTCTTTTTGCTTTTATCTGTCACTTGCAGAAGTGATAATGTAAAAACATATTTTCTCCATACAAAAGATCTTATTACATATTGAATTGGTCTGTTTGATTTACAGTTAATTTTTAGGGTTGATTTTCAAGGAACATTTTTTGTATGTCTTCTTGCAATTTGGCAACCTAAAGGAAATAAAAATGGGAATATTTCTTTTCAAAGAAAGATTTTTTTGTATTATGCGCAAGAACACAGGCAGAAGCATTCATTCTATTTAATTTTTATTTTCAGGACTAAGTAGCTTGATAGAAAACAAAACAGTCCAATAATGATTTTCAAAAATTTTTGTGAGTAAACCAAATGCAGTTTTATATAATTTCCTTTTCTCTAAGAAACAAGGCATTCTGATTCAGATTTGAAAATAAATTCAATATAAGTTCATTGACATACTATATAATTTCATCAATATGAAATTGAAGGACTAATTCACTTGGTCTGAGAAGTGAATGGAATTTCCTAGAGTTCTTCCACAATTGACCTACTGAGATCAGTGCTAGACTTTATTGATGAGTAAGAAAAACATTTTCAGCAAATGTAAAGTTAATATTTAATCTGTTTCTGATGTGAGGAAAAATTAACCAAATATCTTGTATAATCAAGTAGGTGTCTCCAAATCTAAGAATGTTTTCTTGGTGGAAAGGCCAGACTATTTCCGATCTGGACGAGAATAAAACTAAAACAAAACAAAACACGTGAGTTCCCAAGTGATCCTTCCACCCTCCTCCCTGCACCATGACCTCTGGAGCCTTCTCTCTAAGGATAACTTTTAGTCATTCTATTACCAAGGGAACCTAGCAGGAGGTTTGGGGGCTCTTGGGCTCCCAATTCTCATTGATTTTTTTTCTTCTAGTTCACCTAAGACAAGTTTAGGAACAAAAACTGAAAAGAAGGGTATTTTTCAACAACGAAGCTATTCTTGCTGAAAAAAGTCGTTTTCCATCAAGAGATGAAGGAAGAATAAACTTAGAGTAAATGGAAATGAAAATGTAAGAGAGTAAAAAACATTTTGCAAAGGGAATTAACAAGGTGTAACTATAAATTGCTCATTTAAAAGATAAGAAATAGTTTCTTCTTTTTTTTAAGAGAAAAAAGACACATAAGAAAGACAAAAAGCAAAAGAGATAAACAAATGACTAGAGTAAATGCACAACAGTAACATTATAGGTTTACAAAACAGGATGATAGAAACTTGACAATGGTTGCAATATTGCATATCATTATCTTCAAAATGGTTGTTTACATTAACAGATATAGACATATGAAATTGATCTAATCATATGAGTATTAACCGTTCTTTCTCAATAACTAATACATTCAGCAGTATGTTCGTTTTACTTATCTTACATATACATATATACAGATTTATATCTTTTCCTTTTCCCTTCTCTCTTTCCCCCTTTTCCCTTCCCAATTACTTTTGCTTTTCGAGCAGTTTTTTACCCTTACATGGTATTTATTATAGATTTTGGATCATATATACTTTTTCAGTTTCTTACACTAGAGAGACAATATGGTATTTACACATGTGGGTTTGATTTATCTCACTTATGAGTATGGTCTCAAGTCGTGTCCATTTACTTATAAAAGTCTCAATGCAATCTTTCTTAATAGCTGAGTAGTACTCCATTGTATAAAAATACCACATCTTTTTTATCCATTCTTTGATTGATGGGCACTTGGGTTGTTTCCAAGATCTGGCTA
>RJWM01037911.1:0-17117 GCA_004363535.1 Dasyprocta punctata | reverse complement strand
CTTCCTCAACAGCACACAGTAAGGCCCAGAGCTGGGATGGGGACCCTGGAGGTCCAATCCAGAGCCCATGTGCAGTCCCTTTGGGGCTCACACCTTGGGGGGCATAGACAGGGAACTGGGCCCCATAGCCTCGGGTGGCTGGGCCAGGGGGTCCCTAGCTCAACTCCCAAGGCCCTGAGAGGTGCCCTGTCCCAGAAGCCACCCCACCCCCAGCCCCACTGCCAGTCACGTGCAGACCACACTGCCGCACACAGCCGCGCGGGGACGCAGACGCCTGCCTTCACCCGGCCTGCCGCAGGAAGCCCTCCACTGCCCAAGCCTTTTTCACTTCTGCTTTTCCTAAATCTGGGCTGAGGAATTCACTGCCGCCTTGAGGTTCTTGTCTCACTCTCACGCACTCCAGACCACATCCCGCCCGCCCCTTTCTTCTCTGGAAGCCTGAACAACGCGACCAAATGAAAGGTCCCTGCCCTCACCAGCCCCATCAGCAGCTGCTACAGCCAGGGACACAGGCCAGGCGGGGTGGGTGGGGTGCGGGCAGCGGGTGGGACAGAAGACACGGTGGCTGTGCATGTTTTTAGGAGACTAATGGGCCAGGAAGAGGGACAGTCAATGCAAAAGTCCTGAGGCAGAGTCAGCCTGCCCTGCCAGTGGGACCGTGAGCGAGGGCGGGAAAAAGATGGAGGTGAGATCAGGCAGCGGCAGGGCCAGGGCCAGGGCCACTGTGGGGAGTTGGGCACAGAGCAGTGGAGGGATGCAGTTTGAATAGGGTCTTCCAGTTGTTGCTGTTTTGTTTTTTGAGTTAGGATCTCACTATGTACCCCAGGCTGACCCTCAAACTTGCAGTGATCCTCCTGTCTCAGCCTCCCGAGTAGCTCAGATTACAGGCATGCACCACCACTCCTGGCTTAACACTTGCATGTTTTAAATGAACCAAAATATTTCACAAGTATGGGAAAGAAACCAGAAAGTATCACCCTATTTTGGGCGTTTTTCTGTGACTTGCTCCTTTGTGGTGACACGGGGAGGTCCCTCCTGCAGTGGGGTGAGCAGTTCTATCTAGCTCCTGAGCTCCCCGGCAGAGGAAACCATACTTTCTTTTATCGTGGCTCCAGTCAATTAGCTTTTGGATTGTCTTCAGGACTTCCAATTAATAAAACTTTGAAACATTAGCCAGGCATGGCACACCTATAATCCCAACACTTAGGAGGCTGAGGCAGGAAGATCACCATGATTCAAGGCCAGCCTGAACTGTGCAGCAAGACTCTCTAAAAAACAGAAAAATCCAGGATGTCCATTTTCTCAGTGAAGAAGAAATCTGAGTTCAAAGTGAAAGCTCTACACTTTCAATGTCAGCTCCATCTAATTTTATTTTGCAACACCGAGGCCACACCAAATGCCGCTGTGGGCTGGGGCTGGCCCTTGGACTCAACTGCTGCCACTGGCTTCTCAGATAAAATCAAAGACTCAGGAGCACGGGGCCAAACCAAACCATTTGCCAGTCGCGTGTCTGGTGGGGAGCTGGCGGTCCTTTCAGAGCCCTGGCTCTGCCATCTGTGAAAGGGCGGCATGTCACCATCTCGTAGGGCAGTCCCAACTCCACTGAGCATTGCCCGGCTCCAAAGGGGTCACGTAGTGAGCAGTGACCCCCACCAGGACCTGCACCAGGCATATGATACTCACCAGGCTGAGCACCCAAGTCCAAAGCCTGAAACCCCAAATGCCCCAAATTCAAAGCTTTTTGAAAGCTACTACAACACTTCCTATCTTCAGATTAGGAATGCTCATTGGTAAAGCCTATGCAAATATTCCAAAATCTGAAATTCTCCAAAATCCGAAGCCACTCAAAAGTGTGGGACCAGAGCCCCAAGCATTTTGGAAAAGGGAGGCTCATACTATAGCTCATACCGGGTCTGGGGCCACACAGTTGTAATCCCAGCCCTCGGGAGGCTGACAAATGAGGATTGCTGCGAGGTCAAGGCCAGCCAGGTTACATAGCAAATTCAAGGCTAGGCGGTATTACACAACGAGATTCTGTCTTAAAGAAACAAAATAAGCCAACTGTGGTGGCAAATGCCTGTAATCCCAGCATGAGGGAGGCTGAGGCAGAAGCATTACCATGAGTTTGAGCTCAGTCAGGAGCACATAAGCGAGTTCAGGGCCAGCCTACACTAAATAGCAAGATTGTCTAAAAAACAAAAACAAAACAAAACAAAACAAAAAGCTGGGCATGGTGGTGCACACCTGTAATTGCAGCACTTAGAAGGCTGAGGCAGAAGGATCACTTGTGAGTTCAAGGCCAGTTTGTGCTACATAGTGAATTTAAAGCTAGCTTGAACTACATAGGAAGACCTTGTCTCAAAAACAAACCAAACAAAACAAACAAACAAAAACGAAGCAAAAAACCTCCCAAAATAATATACTTCATTTAATCTTCACTGTAGCCCTAGGTTTGATCCCCAGCACTGCACAGTAACAATAATGAATTAATCCTTGCTACATCCCTGAGAGTGGCAGGTTGGGGTGAAACTGACAAGCCCTGACTTCCTGACACACACTAGGTGCTTTATAAATGCTATGGGTGTGTGAGTAAATGTGCCGTGTGGAGCCACGGAAAGACTTTGTGTCTGTAAAGCACTTCGAGGAAAGCTTTAGGCTTCCTGTCCGCCCCTCCACAGCCTCAGAGCGCCCCTCCCCCAGCCCTGTAGCCCAGGATGCTGACCTCTAGGGACATCAGCCTGGCTGCTGACCACTTCCGGTCGCTGTGGCCAGCAGTGCGAGTGCGCCGGCAAATGCTTCTGGAAGTTCCTGATTTGCAGTGGTTCCAACTGTATGATAGCCCTGTATGAACGGCCAATGGGACCGCATTTTAATGAGCCCCATCCCGGAGATGGTCACAGGGGCTGGACCAGGATGAGGGTTGTACCCACGCCAGGGTGCGTCCATGGGGGCTGGCGCCTCCCTGGGAGCTGTGGAGCACTGGCAATAATGTCCTTTTTCCCGTGGAGGGGCCTTAAGCACACCCTGCCTGGCCCATGACTGCGGTGGTGAAGCTTCAGTCACCACAGCTGTCATCATCGCCATTTGTGACCATAGCCTGGGACCCTGTCTTCTACCCCGGGCTGAGTGACAAGACTTGGGACTGGCCGGAGCAGACATGCTAGAGGGGTCCACTGGTGACTGGGTCTGCGGCCCCCACACCACTGGCCAAGCAGAGGGTAGGGAGGGGCCATCTCTCCACTGTCTCATGGAGTCAGCCACTGTTGGTGACAGGTCCCCAGGAGGGTGCAGCTGGCTGTGGTACCTGGCGAACCAGCCCCTGCCACTGGTATCAGGAGGACAACAGGTCTCAGTTTGAGCCGAGCTGGGGCGGGGTAAGGTGATCAGCTCTGGGCCACAGGGGTTGCTGGAAAGTGTGGCCTCCCACCCATCACCAGCTTTGGTGGCACTGCCCGGCGAGGGTGGTGTGGGACAGCGGGTAAGCACTTTGTTCATAAGTCTGAATCTCTGCTTTACCACTCCTTGGCCTGTGTCTCCGTTTCCTCCTTGAGGGCTGTTAACATCATCCTTAAAGGGCTGGGCTGGGGCATTTTCAGTGTGTGACCTCAGAAAAGCCTCTGAACTACATGGAGCCTCATTTTCCCCATCTGGGAAACGGGAATGGTGGCTGCAGAGACTAAAAGCTCATGGCACACAGTAGGTGCTCGATAAATGAGCACTTTGCTCCCTTGAGCTAGTGTGCTTTTCCACTTCCCGGCTACCACACAGGTCCTGGATAGGGAAGCCTGGGACCGGACCTGTGTGCCCCAGACAGATTATTTGTCCTCTGCCTCAGCTTTGTTTCTTCAACTATGTAGCCCAGACTAGCCTTGAACTCACGGCAGTCACAGGCCTCAAGCTCCCAACAGTAGGGAGCACAGGTGTGTGTCACTATGTCTTGCTCTCTGCCTTTCTCATCTATAAGATGGAGTGATGATGGGCCCCACCTCCAGCAGGCACCTGGAAGCCTCGTTTCTGGGCGACCAAAGTAGTCACAACCCTGACCACCTGCAGCTGGGAGCACCCTTAAGTCAGTGAGAACCACGGTCCTCATGGGAGGGCAGGCGAAGCTGGGTGCTGGAAGGTTCTGGATTCTTCCTGTCCCTTCGGGACCCAGTCCATCGCCCTCCCTTGTCCCAGGGATTTGAGTACAGTCCCTCTTCCCTCGATGGTCCAGCCTGGACTCCTGGGCCTGGCCAAAGGGAAGGAGCTCCCTGGGAGTAAAGGCCGGACTGGAAGTGGCTAGCCCAGGGGCCAGGTCACAGGACATGGCACAGAAGACAGAACCCAGGAAGCTTCAGGCAAGTAGCAGCCTGCAGCAAGCCACTGGAAGGGGTGCAGGGACTCCGGGGAGGGGACAGAGAGCAGAGCCACAGGACCCCGAGCTGGCAGGCAGCGCGGGCCACGCCTCCCACGCTGGGTCACTTCCAGGTGAGTGTCAGGACAGTTGCTCTATCGCACCTTTTAAGGCAATGGCAGCTCCCGCTGCCACCAGGTCCCTGTTCCCACTTGCTCAAATTCCCAGCAGGTATTTATTCCAGGATTGGAATGAAGTTTCTTGTTGTCACCGCAAGATTCCAGTGAGGCCCACCTGGGGGCTCTTGTGAAGCTAGTGTCACAGGAAGTGTACACCACAACCACCTGGCAGTATGCCAAGTGACACACAATGACCAGCACACCACCCCCTGCTGACCCACGGGCTGACAGGACCACAGCGAGTCCATCAGGGCCACTATCTATGGAGCAGCTGCTGTAGCCCTGACTCAGTGCTTTGGGAAGTCAGGAGCTCTGCAGTGATCAAACCCTGGGTCTTTACCTGGCCCCAGGGCCTTTGCACAGCCTTCCCTCTTGTACCTTCAGGTAGCACAGGCCTCAGTACTCATCCCAGTGGCCTATTTCTTCCAGTTACTTCTAAAGCCATCTTATCTTCTGTGTCTCCAACAGGGACCTTGAGGTGATGAGGTCCCCATTGGTGCCACAGGTGGTGGCTCTAACCCCTCTGCAGCCTACTGCCCACACAGGCTGTCTTGTCCCTTTCTGGGATGCGAGTCCTGGATGTGGCCAAGGCCACCTCACATGCAGGGCAGACAAGGCTCAGAGGGGAACTGGCCAGGGCATCCTATGGCACTGGGGTCCCACTGCACCCAGCCTGGGAACAGCCGACCCTAGGCCTCTACTCTCTAGCACCCCCAGTCTTGTCCTGGCCACCAGCTGGGCAGAGCCCTGGGCAGGGAGCAGTCTGCATCAGCCCAGCTGACTTCCTCCCTCCTGCGCTGAGTGGGCAGCAGGGCTCCAGCACCCTGAAGGGTGGAAAGGCCACAGGCCAAGGCCAGGAGACCGGGAGTCAGGAGGTGGACATGGGGCTCCAGAATGCAGGCCTGGATCTGTCTGGGAGGCAAGACGCTCCCGGGGCACAGCCCAGGCCTCCCTGATTATCTGCCAGACACGGGTTAGCCTTGGGCTGTAAGGCCCCAACTCCCTGGGGTGCATGGGTACTGAGAATCGCAACACAAGGACTGACACTGGGCCTAGGGGAGGGGTGGGCCTGGCTGAGGCTTCACAATCTCACCCCCTAGTGGCCGCAGCCTTCAAGTGCAGCCTAGCTAAGCCACTGGGAAGGTGCTCCCTGTACCAGGCTCCCCAAAACACACGCACATGGAGCCCAGGGTGGTGGCACACGGTTGTAATCAGCACTTGGGAGCTAAGAGTACTGTTGAGTTGAAGGGCAGCTTGGGCTACATACCAAGATCGCGTCTCAAAAAACACGCAGTGCAGCCTGGCAAGGCCTAGACCTGCCCTCCTCACCCAGCTTATGACATCTGTGGTGTGGACACTTTAGGACCTCAGGAAGACACACCCCGTGAGAAGGGTCACTCCACCCGCGGTTATCCTGCCATTCATTTGGCTATTCCAGCTGCCAAGTGCCCAGATGTGCTGCCCTGTGGCCTGCTGCAGCCACAAGACATAGGTATATCACCTGCAGGCAAAGGTAGTTTTTGTTGCGTGAGCTCCTGCATGGCCAGATGGGTAACCCCGCCCCAGCTGTGAAAGCCTGGACAGAGCCCATTAAAGCCTTTCTCAAAGCAAACCAGCTCAGTTCCACCCTGTGGGTCTCCCTCGCCCAGGGTCTGCAGCTGGGTGAAAAAAACCTCAACAAGTCAGACTGGAAGCCGCCCTAGGTGGATCAGCTAACAACCTTTCTACACACTAGGCAGCCCCAGGGCCGGCTGCATCCATGTGGGTCAGTGTCACAAAGGCACCAAGAACACCAAACCCCAGTCCACAGCCTGTGTCTCCCAAGCCATGGAAGGTGAACAGTTGGTCTTGTCCCAGTGACAAACACACCTGGCTACCCCCCAGCATCCATGCTGGCCATATCCGTGTGCCCCACCCAAGCCACAGAACACACACAGGTCACTGGAAGAACGTTCATTGAGACCCCACCAGCCGCCCAGGTGCTGCCGTTAAGCGCCTTCCTCCTTGGCGATGCGGTCTTTCTTGAGTGGGCCCTGTGGAGAGAGGGTGGAAAATGTTAGAGGTGGCTGGACAAAGGGCGGCAGCAGCATGGCACCCACAGTCTCTACTGGCGCAGCAGCAGGCGGGGGACACTCACCATGAACGCCTTCTTCTCCTCCATGGTCTGGAAGCGGCCGTGGCCGAACTTGGAGGTGGTGTCGATGAACTTGAGGTCAATCTTCTCCAGAGCCCGCCGTTTGGTCTGCACCAGCAAGGACTGCAGGCCAAGGAGGGCGGTCAGTTGGGGTTCCCAGAGTGGTGGCTCACTCCTGGAGCACCCCGCCCAGCTCCACCCGTCCCTCGGGCTGATGAGCAGAACAAAGCAGCAGAGGCTGCGCCAGCCAGACAAGGCATTTCCTCCCCTGGACTTCAAAGCCTGTGTTAGTCGGGAGCCTGACTGGGCCCTTCCTCAGCCTGGGCTGGCCCTGGAGCCTCCACAGCAGGCAGCTGTGCGCCTCTCACCTTGCGGAGGGTGAGCACCCTCTTCTTGGTTCCCACCACGCAGCCTTTCAGCATGACAAAGTCATTGGTCACTTCACCGTAGTGGACAAAGCCACCCTGGGGGAAAGCAAGGCCACGAGTCAGCACAGAAAAATGGGGATGGTCACCACAGGTTCAGATTGTCCCCAACCGACAGGACAATAGGGCTGTTCTCAGAAGGAAGGCAACAGGGAATGGTTCCTCAGCCTGACTCGGGCGCTGTGCCCAGCGCGCATATTCCAAGGCCTCATCACAGAACAGCTGCCCATGCCCTGTCTTCGGCAGCGGGCTGGGCACTGTGCAGGGACTGGTCAGCACCTGTGGCCAGCTTGGCCAACAGCAGCGGGGAGGTCTGCCCCCACCCAACGGCAGGGCACGTGGCTAGGGTTCTCCACAGGCCCAGGCCAGCCCCAGCGCTCACCAGAGGGTTGATGCTCTTGTCAGACAGGTCGTAGTCGGTGGAGGCATTGTTCTTGATCAGCTTGCCGTCCTTGATGAGATAACCCTGACCAATCTTGTAGATCTGACAAGAAAAACCATTATTATGACCTGGGAAGGAAGATGGAAGCCAAGAGATCCAGAGACAGATGGCCAGTCACCCAGCCCAAGCAGGGTCAAAGGCAACCTCTACAGCATTAGGAGCTGGGCATGGCGGCACACGCCTGTAATTCCAGCAATTCAGGAGGCTTAGGCAGGAGAAGTTGGAACCCAACAGGGACAACTTAGTGACTTAGTAAGACTTTGCCTCAAAAAAAAAAAAAAAAAAAAGAAAGGATTAGAATGCAATTGTGTAAATATGGTAGGCACAATGCCTAACACCACACAAAAATGTCATAAATTCGTAAGTGCTAGGGCCGGTGTGTCCCCGCAGCACAGCTGCGGCTACCCCCACCAAGTCACAGAACTAAAAGGCTCTGGGAAACAACTTTCATTTAGACCTCACCAGCTGTCCCTGGGTTCCCACTGTTAGATGCCTTCTTTGGTGATAAGAGTGCCCGAGTTTGATCCCCAGCACTCAAAAATTAAAGCCAAGCACCCCCCACACTCTAGCCTGGCCATGTGTAAGGTAGGGAGAGCCCTGTCCATGTGGCCTGGAAATGCCCAGGGTGCTGGGCAGCAGGACTGATGGGATGTAGGCAGTGAACGAAGGGCGCTCAAACCTCTTACTGGGCGTCTTATTTATCCCAAGTCACACCAAGGATCAGCCGCTCTCTACATTTATGACACCCAGTGACCAGAACTGGCTGACCAAATGAGCAGTGTGCCAGGGACCAGACCCCACACCCACTCCATCAGATCCCCCCCCCTTCCCAGGGAGAGGGCAGTCACCTTCTTGTTGATCTCCGTGCGGTGATGGTAACCTTTCTGCCCAGCACGGGCCACGGAGAATGCCACACGGGCAGGGTGCCACGCTCCAATACAGGCAACCTTGCGCAGACCTCGGTGGGTCTTGCGGGGCAGCTTCTTGGTGTGCCAGCGACTAGTGACCCCTGGAGAAGACACATCATTAGTGAACCATCAATCAGGGGCCTGGTCCTTCTGGCTGTGCCTGGCCCCCAGCCTGGACAGACGCCACAGTCCTGGACTCCAGTTTGCTTTCTGCAGCGGCTACCAGAGCCCAAGTGCGCAGCAGGATGTCACCCCTGCCGCAGAGGACTGTTCTCAGAAGGAAGGCAACAAGGAAAGACTCCTCAGTCTGACTCGGGTGCTGTGCCCAGCACACATCCCAGGACCTCATCACAGAACAGCCAGGTCCATTCTGCCCCAGGCTTAGCACAGAGTGGGGCCCACAGCAAAGCTCACCTTTGTAGCCTTTGCCCTTCGTCACCCCAATGACATCGATCATCTCGTCCTGCCCGAACACCTGGCTCACGGGGATCTGTTGCTCCAGCCTCTCCCGGGCCCAGTCCAGCTTCTCGGCCACGGTGCCCCCGTTCACCTGGATCTCCATGAGGTGGGCCTTCTTCTGCCGGAGCGGAAGCAGGCGCATCTAGAAAAGGAGCAGACGCAGCTTAGTTCAGCTATGAGGGCTCCTCTGGCAGAGGAACTGGCACTGGGGCACACATTCAGGTACCAAAAATATCGCAAAGTCACTCTGAACCTCTCCTGAAGTATGGGGACCACCTTGATTTTTGCTAACAGGAAGACCTCCCCTTTGAGGGACCAGGGCTACAGTTCAGCAGTGCAGCACCTGGCTGTCAAGCATGAGGTTCTGAGTTAGATTCCTGGTACTTCTCCACACCCCCAAAATTCCCCTTTGAATTCTGGTGTTTGAACAACTGTTGGAATACCCAATGGGGCCCATGCTAGGCCAGGAAAAGGAGACTCTGGGCTCCAAGCAGCATGCGTTCCCACCCATCACTGACCTCTCTCAGGTGATGCTATAGCCACCTACACCTAGCTTTCAGTTAAGGGGCCTTTAGCAATGGCAATGCACCACAGGCTGCACTAATACCTCCATCCCTAAACACACAGAGCTAGTGGCCCCTGCAACCAGGGACATACACCCAGGACAGTGACAGAAAAGTGGCTCTTATCAAGTTTGATTCAAATGACAGTAGCCGGTCAGCACCTCCCCACTGCAGACCAACTTTCAGGTGGTCTCTGAGTCACCAGCAAGTTCAGTCGTGTTAAATAGGTTATGGCTTCCTTTCAAAGCAAATCTGAGTACACAGCGCACCCTGCTGGCGAGGGACAGCCTCATCCAGTGTAAGACCTCATTATCAGTGGCCCAGGAACCCAGGGCAGGAGGCAGTTTCCAACGCAATCAAGTTCCTAACTAGGCTTATTTTTATAGATAAGTCTTAATACCCAAAAAATTCTGAAGTTAAATACAAAATCACTGGGAGTTGACGTCAACCAGAAGTTGTCAAAAGACACCTTTTGGGGGACTCACATAGCCTCACACACCTACCTAACACACGTAAGGTTTGGCTCCTGGCTCAGCACGGTAGGGGGACCCCCCACACTGCCAGGTCCTCACCTGGGTGTGGGCAATAATTCGGACGACCTGGCAGTACTTCTTCATGCTGCTGAAGTCCTTGTCCAGCTGCTTCTTGCCCATGTCATCCTGCCATTTCTTGCAGTACTTGGTGAAGGCCTTCTTCTTAGATTTATGCCTTCAGGAGCAGAGCAGAGTTGGGGAAGGGGCCGGGTGCAGGCCTTCATCACCCCTCTGCAGGGGGAGCGGAAGGCACACTGGCACCACGTGGGGACGGGGCTCATTGCCGGCTTCTAAGGAGCCTTTTCCACCGGCAAGCGGAGCCCAGATGGAGCTCATCAGGCAGAGCTGAGCGGAGCTGAGCAGAGGGCCACAAGGTTAATACAAGCCACAAACGTCCACAACACAATTCTCGCTCCAGCACAAGAAAGCTCCTTTTCTACACTGGGGTGGGGGGGGACCATTTTCACAGCAACGGAGGAAACAGGGAAGTCAACCCATGGCCAGGTGCCCTTGTCATGATCACAGGGAGGAAATCATCCCGCTCCTTCTGTCTCGATGCAGGACTTCCTAGCAACCTAAGAGACACTGGGTCCCCTGGCAACCGCTCCTTCTGTCTCGATGCAGGACTTCCCAGCAACCTAAGAGACACTGGGTCCCCTGGCAACCGCTCCTTCTGTCTCGATGCAGGACTTCCCAGCAACCTAAGAGACACTGGGTCCCCTGGCAACCAACACCCACTAACAAGTCTGCACACACAACAAAGGTCACTGATGCTGGCTGCTCCAGGTTGCTATCCTGTTCAGGGGGCACCTAAGCCTGGAAACAGCAGATCCTTCCCTCCAGAGCTGAGCCTTCCTTGGGTGCTCCCTACTCTCCAGCCCCACCTAGTGACTGCATGGTTGCACCCAACTTACCAGTTCTTATAGAAGCGCCTTTTGCACTCATCACTAATATGTTCTGCAAAGACTGTCTTGAAGGTACGGAGGCCTCGAGGAGTTTCCACATAGCCCACGATGCCTACAACCACCATAGGTGGTGTCTCCACAATGGTCACGGCCTCTACAACTTCCTTCTTGTTCACCTCTGCAGAGAAAGTAGTCAGACTTCAGTGAGCTGAGGAAAAATGCCCACAAGGGGTTTTGCAGAAAACAGTCAAGTCCCACCAGGCCGGGAAGGCAATCTGCTTAAACTCACAAGAACTTGGCCACACTAGCACTGCCCTCCCTGTATACCTCCCACTCCGCATGAGCCTGCATTTAACTTACATCGTAACCATGCAGACCTTAGCCAAATACTAGACTGGCCTCAGTTCTCTTGAGAAGTCAGAATCTCTCTCTACAGGCAAACGTATCGTCTTCTTAAATACAAGGTGTCATGAACAGTTAGTTGACTTCGGCTCAGGACTGTTAAGTGCCTAACTTGCTCATTCGACAATGCTGTTCTACTCTGAGGTTAAGCTATCAAAACGTGGAAGGCAGTTTCTATCCCAGCCTCAGCAATGCAAAGCACTTAAGCTAATTAAACACTACTGGGGCTGTTGGCAAATTTACAACACGTTCCAGGGCTCCACAGGCAGCCTTGGAGTCAGTCAGTCCTAAACCTTAACATTTCCATCCTCCGAAAAGACAATGCAGTGCATACTTACTGGATCCTGGCCTATCCACTTCGCGCACGATGTGGGTCATGCCAGCCTTGTAGCCCAGAAAGGCCGTGAGGTGGATGGGCTTGGAAGGATCATCCTTGGGGAAGCTCTTCACCTTCCCTCGATGCCTGCTGCTGCGCTTCCGAGGCAAGAAGCCCAAGGACCCATGTCTGGGAGCGGAGAACTTCCTGTGAGACTAGGGATAAAAAGAAAAAATTAACAACTAAACTGAGCTCTGGCTTCTCTGCAGCTCTAAATGTTCTCAGCAACGTTCAATCCTGAACCAGGCAGCCAGCAAGCTCAGATCAACCGTACTGAGCTAACATCACATATGAAGACTACTCACCACGACCTGGGATGAACATACAAAACTGTTTTACGAAATTGAACCACAAACCATTTCGCTTAACACAAACAGCGTCAAATACTGGCAGTAAACATCACCTAACAAGTGGCTTTATGAATGCATCTCCAAGGAAAACCCCAAAAGAATCTGTAGCGGGTGATCTTTTCTGCAGAACCCTCCATTCTGGTAAAAGGCGCCACCCTGGCACACGGAGGCCTGTAGAACCCAGAGCCAATTCAGAACTTGACAATCAGCACACAGTCTCTGTCCGCCCGTCAGTAAGTTCATCATTTGTGGCTTCTGGGGATTTCTGAGAGCTTACGAATTGCAGCAAACTTAAAAACACGGTGTCTACAATCCTAGCTCAATCCCCGCTCCCGTCTGGCTCCCCATCCTAAACACCCAATAAGTCCACTCAAGGCTCCCTGACCAGGCAAATTGTTCATGGGCTCTCATCAGGAATGACTCACTAAATCCGGGAAGAACGACACTTTCATTGAACGTAAAGCCTTCAGGCCTGTTCCCGCCCCAAGGCCTCTCCCAGGCCGACCCGCAGGACGCAGGGTAATCCACGCTCCCTTCTCCACAGGCCTTTCGAGTTTCTAGAAAATAGCCCTAATCGCTGTCTCCGCTGTGTCCCCGGTACTCCTTGAACAAGGTCCCGGCGCCGACCCCACCGAGATGCCGACGATAAACTGCGGATTCCGCCATGGCGGGCCCGGGAACAAGACCAAAAGCGCCACGCACAACTTACCATCACGTCCTCACGTCCCGCCCGTAGAGGCCGAACAGAGCGTGGCTCACAATATATAAGGTTACGGGTATCCCCGCCCCTTCCGGCGTACGAGCGCGCACCCGCGACCAACGTCAGGTCAGAGGGCAGGTTCCGCGCGTCATTTCCGCGCACGCCGTCCTTTGCCCAAATTCTCAAATAGACGTCCTCTTTGGAGGTAATGAGTTAGAGACCGTACGGCGGGTTGTCGGGTTCAAACTTAAGTGAAAGCCGCAGAGATACTGCGTAAGGATTTGGAGTGCGACGAATATACGGCATGCGACAGTGGTCAAATCAGATGCAGACAAGTAATGACTGCGTTGCATCTCTTCGTGGGGAACGCGGTCCTCTGGGTTTGAGGGACTCTTGCGGGCTTCTGTTCCAGAGCTCTTTTGCACATGGTGGTCCATTTAAGCCCCTCACACACACCAAGGGTTGCTGCCGTTCTGCAGCGCTGTTGAAGAAGCTAGCGAGCTGTAGGGTGAAAAGACCCAAATTAGCTTGTTACCTCTTGATTTGGGGCACGCCTCATCTCTGCCACTGCAGTGCCCGGCTGCAATTCCCCGCGCTTCATTTTCAGGGTCTCCCAAGCTGCGTCATGACCTAGGGTCAGGCTCCCTGCAAAGCTTTGTAAGCATCAAATATCACCTGCTTGCTTCCCATGACGTGTCTCTGTTTCCTCGGCATTGGGCACTGACTCCAGACCTGGCTATGCTCTTCATCGCACCCTGTCATCGCCATTCTGGGCGTGGCCGTAGCACCTATTGCTTATTTAATCCTCACAGCATCCCCTGGGGCAGCATTGTTAGGTCCTCAGCCTATTACTGGAAATCTTCGGTACGGGGGATCGAACTCACAACCTCGCGCCTCCCAGGCGGCGTTTACTGGAAATCTTTGGCACCAGATGTGCTTCAGAATTCAGAGTCGTTTGTGTTTATGTAAGGTAAAATGTTGTACCATCATGCACATATTATACGTTATGTACCCTCTAATGAGGCACATTAATGGTTTTGTAAGGAAACATTAATCGGTTGTTTGGTAGGTACTTAGATACTAGTGAATTTGAGGGGGGGGCTGGGGTCTAAAATAGCATGTGTTGTCTGTTAGGAAACAGAGACCTCAATGTGTAATACATTTATAATCATTTGTTAGGTCTCAGCTCTGAAATCTATTGAAATCTATTCCATGGAGCACAATGGATTTTTTTTTTTTTTTTTTTTTTTTTGAGATAGGGTCTTGATATGCAGTTCAGGCTGGCCTTGAGCTCACTTTGTAGCCCAGGCTGGTCTCGAACTCACAACAATCCTCCAGCCTCAGCCTCCCAAGTGTTGGGATTACAGGTGTGCGCCACAATACCTGGCTTGTTTTTTGTTTTGTCTTTTAAACTGTGGAGTGAGGCAAACATCTTTTTTATTTATTTATTTATTTTGGTACTGGGGATCGAACTCACAAACTTGCGCTTGCCAGGCAGGCCCTTGTGCTGCTGAGATAAACCCCCGGCTCCACAATGGCATTTTAAGGGTTCGTACTGTGCATATTCCTGACCAGCTAGATCCAAAACAAGGCATAACAGCATTCCTGGCTTCCATAGCCTGCAGCCCAATGGTAGCAGGAAAAGAACTGTTTTTTAAAGACCTTCCCTTCTTGGACTGGGAGCTGGTTTAAATTAGGAACTTATCTTTTCCAAAGTTTCTTACATGATTAAAGCCACTGAGGAAGCATTGATCATCTAAAAAGGACAGAGAAACATTTTGCAATTCCCAAGTCACTTCTAAGTAAAATGTTGATAAGCATCATTATCCTAGTTCCCTGAAACCCAGGATTAACTTTGTATGTGTGTGTGTGTGTGTGTGTGTGTGTGTGTGTGTGTTCTTTTTGTTGTTAGTGGCGTTTTTTTGAGACAAGGTTCTCTTACATAGTTCAAGCTGGCCTCAAACTCACTTGGATCCTTCTGCCTCAGTCTCCTGAGTGCTGGGGTTACAGGCATGCACCACCACGCCCAGCTTTTGTGTGTGTTCTTCCTTGAAGGCATGACTATATCTGCTTTACAATAAATTCTACCTGTACTTCTGCACAGCCATGTATGTCTTGACTAAATTCTTCGATCAGGGACTCCAAGAACCTGAAACCAAGAAAGTGATTCCTTGCTGCAATAGGACTGGCTTCCTGGTGACAGCTAAGATAAAGTTTAATTTATAAACTAGGCACAGTAGGAGATTAGCAGCAATAACTCACATAAAAAGTAAGTAACAATAAAAATGGAATGAGGGTAATTATTGTTATAAAGACTACTTAAAGCCAGGCATGGTGGCGCACGCCTTTAATCCCAGCACTTGGGAGGCTGAGGTAGGTGGAACGTTGTGAGTTCGAGGCCGGCTTGGGCTACATAGTGCAACCCTGCCTCAAAAACCTAGGGAGTTTGGCTCAGTGGCTTAAGCACCTGTCTGGCAGGCATGAGGCTGTGAGTTCAATCCCCGGTGCCAAAAAAAAAAAAAAAAAAAAAGACTACTAGGAATCTGAGCTACATAGTGTGACCCTGCCTCGAGAAAACAGGGCTGGGAGTTTGACTCAGTGGTTTAAGCACCTGCTTGGCAGTCACGAGGTTAAGAGTTCAATTCCCAGTACCACAAAAAAAAAAAAAAAAGGGGGGGACTTGGGGCCGGGTATAGTGCTGCACACCTATAATCCCAGCACTTGGGAGGCTGAGACAGAGGGGTTGCCCTGAGTTTGAGGCCAGCCTGGGCTACATTGTGAGACCCTAGGCTGAACTACAAAGTGAGACCCTATCTCAAAAAACCAAAAAACAAAACAAAACAAAACAGGGATTGGGGTCAAAGGTGTAGCTCAGTAATAGAGCACTTGTCTAGCATGCTAGTTTTTGCTGCCAAATGATTTAAATATTTTTTTAAAAGAATGAAACAAGGGATATGACCCGTATTACCCCTTTTTACAGAGAAAACTAAGCTTCAGGTCAAGAGGTTAATAACTTGGCAAAAAGAACACAATTGAAAAGTAAACTCCTAGCTGGGTGTGGTGGTATGTCCCTGTAATCCCAGCACTTGGTAGACTGAGGCAGGGGATTGCTGTGAGTTTGAGGTCAGCCTGAACTGCATGGCGAGACCCTGTCTCAAAAAGAAAAAAAAATTAAAAAGTAAACTCCTGTAGGGAGCGGTGAAACAGTCTCACGGCTGCTGCCCCGTCTCTCCTCCGTTTTTCTCCTCCCTGTGGGCATTTGGTGTGTCAGCCTACGTCTCCTATGTTCCCCTCTTGGAGGCCTACATGCAAAGCCTACATTTCCCATGATCCTCCCCTATCCCGCCAGGAAATGACAACAGCCTATCCGTGCTCGCCACACCCCTGTGCGATGACAGCTTCCGTTCTGCTTCGAGATAAGCTGTAAACACTTCCGCAATAAACGGAGACTTGATCGGAAGTGCTTGAGTTGTCTCCGTTTCTCTCTCCTGTTGCCCTGCCCCCATCCCCCATCCCGTCTCTCCTCCAGGCGAGACCCACGGACTGATCCGCTTGCCGGATCAAACTCTTGAGTTTAGGAAGAAATGGGCAGACTTTCTTTGTCCCGGTCATCTATCAATACTGATTTTCAAAATGGAACTTTCAGTATCATAAGCAGTGGGAAAGGTGCAAGGTTTTGCTCAGATACCTGAAGGACAGAGCTGGCTACAGCCAGGTAGAGTCAGAAGTGTGGACGCCAATGCAGTCGAAGGTTTGTGTAAACAGAAGAGGAGGAGGAAGCAACGGGGTGGCATAGCAGCTAAGTGCAACAGTTTCGTCTTCACAGAGTTTAAACAACCATCTCACAGCCGGGCATGGTGGTGCACATCTATAATCCCAGCAGTCAGGAGGCTGAGGCAGGAGCATCGCCATGAGTTCGAGGCCAGCCTAGGCTACATAGACTGACTGTCTCAAAAATAAATAAACAAATAAAAGAAAAAAATATACATCCATCTCCCCCATGAGACCGGAAGCTGTGTGTCAGCACCTCCCAGAGCCCAACAGACACAAGACAGAGTCACGCAAGGACATTGCATTGTCAGTTGTAGTTTGTGCCTAGATGTCCCCAAATCCTCATGCAGTCTTAAGTGGGGCTTCTTCAGAGGTGGCTGGGTCAGAGGTGTGACACTGGGATTAAGGATGTGTGATTAGTCCACTGATTGGTTTAGCACTGCCCGAATCCCAGTGGCCTAGATAGAGTACAAAAGGGGCAAAAAGTCACTGTTGCTGCTTTTTCTGTCTTTGGCCCACATGAACTGTTCTCTACAAAGCCAACCTGCCCTGGAGCCAGCTGATTGTGGATTGAAACCTGAACAAACTGGGGGCTGAATTAACCTTTCCTCTTTTAACTTTGGGATGTTGGATA
>RJWM01037910.1:5000-17116 GCA_004363535.1 Dasyprocta punctata | reverse complement strand
AAAAAAAGGGCTAAGGGTATAGCTCAGTGTGAAAGACTTCAATTCAGTCCCCAGTACTGCCCCCTCAAAGTTAAATCATCAAATTTAAGATGCTTTGTGATGATTGATGGTAACTGACTTAAAATTACCTATTACTTATTGGCCAGTACATCCTTACTTTAGATTTTGCCACGAATAACTGATAAAAGCACCATTGACAATATGGCAAGAATCTCTCCATTTCTCTTCCTCTCTTCCCTCATTTCTCTCTTTCTATCCCCTTGCCTCTTTCTCTTTCTTTCTTTCTTTCTTTCTCTTTTTCTGCCTCTTTCTTTTCCTCCTCCTCCTTCTCTCTCTCTTTCTCTTTCTCTCTTTCCCCACTCTGTCCCTCTCATACACACACACACACACACACACACACCCCATACACAGAGGGGAGCTGTGTAGATTAGATAAACACGTCATTTAAATTGTAGGGAAGCCGGGCGTGGTGGCGCATGCCTTTAATCACAGCACTCGGGAGGCTGAGGTAGGCGGAGCGTTGCGAGTTCGAGGCCGGCTTGGGCTACAAGGCGAGCGCAAGGCCGGCCAGAGCTACATAGTGCAACCCTGCCTCAAAAAATCCAGGGCCGGGAGTTTGGCTCAGTGCCTTAAGCGCCTGTCTGACAGGCGCGAGGTTGTGAGTTCAATCCCGGTGCCACAAAAAAAATAAAATAAAATAAAAAAATAAAAAATAAAAAAATAAAATTGTAGGGAAAATAATCAACATCATTGCAAGATTAAAATTCTGAAATTAGGTTTTTTTAGGATAAAATACCTAAGCTCAATTGTGCTACCATGTAACAAAAATAAAGATGAACAAATTTTCTTCATTTGCACAAATTTTGTTTATACCTTTTTATCATTTAAGCTTTACCCAGTTTATTTTATAATGTATTCCTTTTTTAGATGATAAATTGTTCTTTTAAAATAACAGAATGCAAACTGAAGAGAATTAACACTCTTTTAACTCTAGGAAAAAGGAATGGAATGCCTAGCTAAAACATGCTTTCACATTTCAGTTGTTATTACTGACAGTTGAGATATTTGATAGAGACTTGGAGGGGCAGCATGAAACTATTCCTGCTTCCTCTGGGCCAATCCATGGGAAATATGTGAAGTCAGAGGAAGTTCTAAGTTTTAAAGATCTAGTCACATGTCAATACATATGGGAAATGGGTGCAGCACTATATATAAGTGAATAAGTGGCATGCGTTGTAAGACAGTCTTACAGGAGCACATTAAGAGATCAGCCATCCTTCAGTCAAACATATGTCATCAGCATTTCTCCCAGGAAAGATTTTGTTACTGTTTCTGTGCTCTGCGTGGCCCCATGCAAATGCACACACTGAACCAGAGCATGTGGAAGAGGGGGTTCAGTTATGCTGAGCTATGCTGCAGTCTCCTTTTGCTACAGCCTGACTCACCTATTTCTACACATTTGCCAGTGGAAATTTTTGCTGTAGAAATTGAAAACACAAAATGTACATAAAGAACTAAATAAAGATAAATAATAGGAAGTAGGGAGATAGATCTTTTTTGAATGGGAAGGGGATCAAGGGATGGGGGGTAAAAAGGGGAGAGGGAGGGTTAAAAAAAGCATTGAGATGTGTTATATACATGAACTGACTCCCCACAAGGGATGGAATCATAATGTAATGCAAATATGTACTAATAAAAATTAAAACCTGGCAAAAAAAAAAGGGGGGGGGGAGTAGATGCATGAGGCTGGAATCCATTTCTCAAGATGTATCAACCTGAAACGGTGCAATCAGCTGTTTCCTGAGACTGCTCAATCAATAAAACATATGCACTTATGCCTTAAAGAAGCAGTAATTCTTTACATTGCCCTTTCTTTTTTCTATGATTTAATTGCCTTGTTTTGCCAAAAATTAAGGTCATTAAAATTATTGTGACGTTGGACTTAAACTTCAGAAGTAGCTGCAAGTTGTAGTCTTTAACTATGTTCCATTTAACACACTTAATAGATGTAAAAGCTCACTAGTGATGATATAAAGGATAATTTACGCTTGCAATGCATTTTTGTCCAATTAATAGATTGCCTGTGTGTTGCATATTTTGCATGACAAAAGAGCCGAATATTAAACTGCCATTCATAATGAAAATGCACTTTGCAAATTAAAAGTGCCGAAACAGAAATTTTTCACCCTGTTTAGGAAATAAACAGTCCTTAACCAATTAAACTGCATTGTAATAATTCTATGATTTATTGCAAGTTGTTTAACTTTCAAAACTCGGCTAACCCATATTAAGGTCACAATCCATCATGTCTTGCTTGGAAAGCCAGCAAATAATGGCTGTTGTATTAGCTGCTTTTGATGATAGTATGAAAGAAGTATTAGCACTTGTCAACAAAACTGCTTACAACATAACATTAGCATGCATGGGCTGCTGTACCTATTTATTATTCTGGCAGCTTCACACATATTGTTACAAGCTTATAAAACATTTTGTCGGGTGGAAACCGAATGTACACTGTTTGGTTTTCTGATAGACTGGCAGCATAAATGTCTGGGCTGACTTAGTTTAGTTTAAGTGTAAATAGAGACACAAATTCTTCAACCTGTTCTCTTATTGATACTGAAAAGTGCTGAATTATTCAGCATCCAACTCTTCTGTTTGTGTCTATCACAGTTATCAATTACCCATCAGTCTTCTTGTCAAAACAGAATGGATTAATCTGGCTGAAAATAAGACAAATAAATGGATACTATAACAGGGGTGTGGGGTTGCCAGACTGTCACAGGGAAATCCAGGCAGTGACATTTGCTGTCAAAAATGGGATCTTTGGCTTAAGTGAGCAAATGATTCCCTTTTTCGAGCCAAGAATGCACTTAGCTCACCGTAAGTAAATTAATCTGCCTTCCTCAACTGCTAATGCACCAGCACTGAGGTAATAGTTCGACAGCCCGCATTCCTTCATGTTACAATAATTTTGGTCATCATTATTGTTGCTCATGAGAAAAGCAAATATATTTAGATACTTCATCATGGTAGGTCAAGAGTTACCTGGTAAATAAATGGGCCTATTTAACAATGAAGTGATTGGGAATAGTTTGTACCACTTCATAGTTCTCAGCTGATGTGACACCGAGTAACTCTTTCCACAGATGGCTGGTGGAACCCATCCAGCATCTGCAAAGTCCACCCCTGTTTCCTTTTCCCAAACATTTTATTTGGAAATCTTGTTTGGCAAACTTCCCGAGACTCTGCCTGGCTGTTCAAAGTACATATTTCCCATCTATCTCATTTGGCCCTTCTGTAAAAAAGGAGCCAGCAAAGTGCCTTCTAATTTGGCACAAAAATCGCAGCCACAGACTGAAACAAGTTTTAGGTTGCTTGCCAAAAATTTACAAGAATTTTATCTTAAATGCTTCCATACTGGACTATTTTACACAGTCATCATTAACATCTGAAGCCTTCACATCATGACAGGATCAAAGCTCCTCAATCTGTATCAGCAGATAGCTCAGCTTTGCCAGAAGTTCCCTCTTGTTCTGATTTTCCCAGACATCTCCTGTCCTGCCTGCTGCAGACACCTGTCTTACTTAGGCTCTGAGGTGGTGAATAATTGGAGGACAGTGGCCTGATGCAAAGGAGGTACCTTCATTTGATGATGAATGAGAGACGGCTTTTGAATGAATCATCTTTTTCTTTTCTTTTTCCAGTAGATTATGTAAAGAATTTTATGCATTAAAAACCAAAACCCAAAAGGCCTTCCTCCATCTGAGGAGATCTAAAGAGGTCATATCAATAATTAAATTCCAGGTACAACTTCCACTATTCTCTTAAAGACTGAGACAGACTGGAAATTTCCATTACACATTCCCAGAACATTATCTCAAAATTCCTCTCAATGTAAATCAGCTTCCCAGAACTTCAGCATAAAAAGAAATGCATTAATTGGCCTGGTCACAACTCACCTTGGCTAAATCTCATTCGCTTGGCAATCTCATATAAGACAGCTATTTAAAATGTGTGAACACTGAATCTTCTTTGGAAATAAGGCAGTGTCTTTGTTACCAGTCAATAGATTAATTTACTTGCTCTCTCTCTCTCTCTCTCTCTCTCTCTCTCTCTCTCTCTCTCTCTCCTTTGGTCCCTTTTAAGAAAATGTCTCACTTGCACTTTTAGTTTTTTCAAAGTCAGAAACTTAAAAATTCTTTGCAACACTAGAAACTGATCAACAGGTGTGTATAATGACCCCACATGCCATTTAGCATTTTTTTTCTAAATTGTATATGGTACAATCTAGATATACATAATGACCATATTCATCATAGGGAATTTGTACCTGTATATGATATATCTCAATGCCTCCTTTTTCCCAGTCCCCTCTTCTCCCTTTAACTCTTCTTCCCTTCTTTACTTACAAAGTTTTGTTTCCACTTTATCCTTCTTTTATCTTTTTTTTCCTTTTTCCTTCCTTCCTTTCCCCTTCCCCCTGCTCTAGTTCCTCTTTCCTCTTAAACAATTGCTTCCTATTTCATATTATTTATTGTACTTTTTGGTCCTTATTAACTCTTCCAGTTTCTCACACCAGGGAGACAATGTAATATTTACACATGTCCCATTCTTGAGCAATGTGTTAAAATATATGGTTATCATTTTAGACCAAGTATGTCCAAGTCTAAATATTGCTTTGTATTGTTTCCCCCTTTTCTAAAATTCTAATCAGATGCTAAGTCCTATCGAGATCGCCTGTATAATGTTTCTCTTGCTATTTTTCTTTCAGTTACCATTATCTCCGTGCACTTGCTACTGATCCATTCAAATATTCGCGCATTCACCACTTCATTGACTCATTGATTCTTGCAGTGCCTACCATGAATGGTCTCTGCTTCCACTCTAACAGCCATCCCTCTCTAGACCTTCAGTCCACATTCATAAATTCCCTCCACCATCTTACCCATTATGTAAATCTCAGTTCACACGGCATCTCCCGGTACATTTATTTTCCTTATTCCCTCATGCACTGCTGATTTCTTATTTTAAATTTGTTAAGTACAACATGATGGAAATAGTATCTCTGCTGCTTACTTCCTGGTGACTGTGGTCAAGGAAGCTTCCATTTCTCTTCTAAAATTCCATTTTTCTTCTAATATTCATAATATTTCTAAGGTGTTATTACTTCATAGGATGTGAGCATTAAATGAACTAATGCATATGAGATACTGAAGAAAAATGCTAGCACACTTATTTATCTGGTTCTTGCTTGTTATACTATTGTACTTTGTGGAGTCTTGGATATATCTGTTTCAACATTTGTAAGTTGCACAATAACAGTTAAAATTGTGTTTGGTGTTTTGGAGGAGCTCGGAGCTACATCACCCCAGTTGGTGGCCAGGTGGTCCTGACTGAAAACCCTGAAACTGCACTGCCTAACTTCGTGTCCTGGCTCTCACCACCTACTACCTTAGGCAATTAAATATCTCCATACCTCTTAAGTAGGCATAAGGTTTAGCTGAAAATAAATGGTTATCAGAGTGCCTGGCTCATAGCAGGACCCTACAAATGCAGTTTCTTTTTGCACTAGAAGGGTTCCAAAATGCTCCTTGATTTAATTCTAGGTGGTAAGAGCCATTAAAATGAATTCATAATCCCCTGAATTACTGGCATATCCTTCTAAACGGGTTTCCTGAATAACATTTCTTCCAATCCCAGTCCCCCTGACATCTTCCAGGCTGACTAAAACCCCTGGAGGTTCTGCCTTCACCATCTACCACCACATCATCAACCCCACTTTGCTGTTCTCCAAGTGCTCCCTAATGGTTTTCCTTCCCATAATATAGTTTTCCTCATTCTCTCCTTTAAATGAATCATTTACTCCAACACTTCAGTCCTCACAAGCCCATGGACTCTCAGTGTTTTCAGTGAAGTCTGCACCCTTCAGGTCCATACTTTCTTTCATATTGATCACTTCCCCTCAGCACCAAACATCTAGCAATGTCCTCCCTGCCTATAGCCATCTTGCTAAATTGAAGAAGCTGGCCCTGGCTGCAGACCTTCTGACCAAATCAGTCCTCAAAGATCTCTCTGTGTCTAAATGTGTTAAGCATTTACAGATTTTGCCACATAATTTAGCTGTTACTTAGAAGTTGTCTTGTAGAACTTGCTATGTGTTCAGGTCTCCTGAGATATGTCTTTTCTGCTTCGTAGCACCTTTTTCACTAATAAGCAAGAAACTCTGGTTAATTTCCCTTGCCTGCCATAATGATTATGTTTCTTAATTTTATAGGTACTAGCACAAGGTTCTAGTTCCTGTCAGACTTCTGGGATTCACTTACCTTTAACTCAACCATTCATAGAAAGGCTTGTACAAAGTAAGATCCTTGCAATGGGTCACTTCTATTTTTAAGCACCAGGAAGAACTTTCCTTCTTTCCAAATTACACTTATTTCTTAGAATAAATGGCATTTGTATTTTACAGCTAACCTTACCTGATTGAGGTAGCACTATGTCCTATGGAAGAAGCATGGGCTTGAAGTTTTGGGTTTCAATCTTAGCTTTGCCATTTATTAACTACATGATGTTGGGCAAGTCATTTTCTGACTTAGTTTGTTCAGGTACAAAATTATACCCAACTTACAGAACAGGTATGTGGATTGTGTGGGATAAGTTACATAAAGTCCTTGGCATATGATAGGGAGTAAACTTTAGAAACCTTATCCCTCCAATTAATATGAAATCATTTCACTAACACCTGTAGTCTATTGTGTTTATAGATTGATAAAATCATGACTACTCTATAGATTTGCATTTCTGTTGGGTACTTATGCTTTCATTCAATATCCCTCATCAAATAGTCATTAAGAGTAGTACACATACTAATCTTAATATTTATAAACTCAACATAGTACTTTGGCACGAAAGCTTAGAACCCAAAACTTAGTATTTGTTTGGAGCTGATTAATGGAATAAAAGAAGCACTGATCTTTCTTCTTCATATTTAAGGAAATTGAAAGCCAAAGACTTAAAAGTCTTCTTGGGAAGAATAAAATGCAGAGCTGTGGAACTACCACGCTCATAGCTTGCCTTCCAATTTTGAATTCTAGAAACATTCTGAGATAGTGAGGCAGGTTTTTACAATCTAATGTCACTTTCCTCTCAAAATTATCATGCCAACATGAGTCTCTTAGCAAAAACTTCCTCCAACTTTTTAAGACTTCCCTCAGAAAGTGCTTGCTCTGGTTTCCTAAGACTTCAGTCAAAAAATCAGAGATTACCAGTTTACAACTTAAGCCTGCTTTTAAGCTGAGTTTCTCAGCAGAGAAACTTCAATAAAATATCTACTTCCTAGGTTCTCTATGTTTGAATTGACCAAGTTCTAGGTTGCCGATTGGCAAATCTTCCCAGAGAACCATCTTACCTCTTGAGAGCATGTTGGGATTAAGTCACTTTTGTGACCAGAATACAAAGACAGAAGACATTTAAACCTTAAATGATATGACTGAAATGACAGTCTGTCCCACATGGTGGTGGAGACAGTTTCTATCCTCAAGGAGGAACTTTGAGTGTAACAAAAAGCCACAATTCTTCTCACAGGCCTTTGGGAGGTAGGAAGTATTTTACTGCTTTGAGAGTCTCTGATTCAGCAACTTTTGCTGTTACCCAGTCCTTTAAAAAGGTTTAAACATGACCTTAACTCTGCACAACACAGATTCATAATAAACCTTCAGTTTGTAAAGCCTAAACTTTAGAGAGACTGAGTGAAAAATATCACAATAATGATATTTCAGTTCAACAATGAGGTTTTCTCACATCTATCAAAAAAAAAAAAAAAAAAAAAAAAACCAGACCCTGGGAACAATCTTCAGGAGCATTTTATTGTTCTGATGAGACAATAAAATATGAGATTATCGTAATAACAGTGAGCTACTTTCTCTCCATTTGGCCAGAAGAGGTAAATCAAAATATTTTTCAAAGTGGCAAGTGGACAGGAACTGGTCACTCATCTGTGCAGGAAGTGTCTAGGTTTAGAAGTGGCATTCCCAGAGCAATAGTTTCTGCTACATGTTGTGAAGGAAGTTATTATGTAATACATCTTTTGTCCCAGAGTATTAGTACTGACAAGCTTATTATAGCAAACCAAATTTTCCCCACATTTTCTCCTCTGTCTTTTTAATTTACCATACCTAAATTGGATAGGGTATATAGGTGCTTGGGGAAGGTCTGGGTTAGCTGGGATGTCATACACTAAATAAGCAAATAAAACTCCATAGGAATTCTCTCAAAGATGAAAACTATTCCATACTCAGTATCTTCCTAAGTTGCACAATAATTGTCCCTTTTGCTCAGAGACTACTCTAGTAGAAATCTGCCTTTATGATTATTACTCCATACTGATAACACAGACGCACATATGCACACGCCCAGGCACACACACATACACACGTGCGCGCAGATTCTGGTGATCTCACATAAGCCTCACACCTATTCTGTCAGTGGGTTTGTATTTGAACCACACTGAGCCTCTGAGGTCCAAGGTCACAACCCAAAATCTCTATCTGTGTCTAGAAAGCCTATTCTTCAGTTTCAGTGTCATGTTGCCTCCACTAGCTAAGGTTGACTGTGAAGTAAAGATCCTATTTATTCTATGAAATGGAAAAAAAATGCAGTTTGGAAGAAAAGTGGGAGGAATCTGCCCACTTCTTCTTGTGCATATTTTCATTTCCCCCTCATATCTTGTCCTTACCTTCCTTGTTATCTCCAACTTTATTATTCTCATTTTTATGAGGATAAAAAAGAAAATTAGTTGCTGAGGTGGAAAGTGGTGGCAAAAGGTGTGCAGCTGCCTACTTAGTAGAATATGGGGAAAGTTCCTTACTGGCCTTTGACTCAAAACAATTCTTGCTGTTCATCTGCCATAGCCATAAACATACCCATCATTAGAGTCCTTCCTTTGGGTTAAGTGTACTTTGTATTTGGATGTGGCAACTTTTCCCAAGTTCAATCATAGAAGACACTATGTTGGGTTGATAAGAAGCATGAAGGCATTCAAAAAGCCATTGGTAGCTAGAGTACAGACAAGCCCTTACAGAAGAGAAATCAGAAGAAAGTTAGAAGTCCACACAATGCTCCATCAGCAGGCAGCTCAACCTTTGGTTGAGGTTTGCATGGTCCTAGGGGCAATGAGGCATGTGCAGGCTGCGAGAAGGCTCAAATTCTAACTGTAAAATAGGAAACATTCCCTGGCTCCCCAGTAATGGGCATTTAGCCTCACTGGGCATTTGTACACCCCGGCCCTTCCCCTAATCACAGAACATCTTACACTGCTATGGTTGTCTGTCCAGTTTCTTCATAAGACTGTAAATCCCTTGTGATCATTCAGTTATTCATTGATTTAAGGAATATTTCAAAAGCTAGTGTAAAGTTTAGGAGGAAAACATACAGTTAAAATATACAATTTTTTTTCACTTTTAATTTAGAGGTCCCTTGTACCATGAGCAAAAAGACCAAACTCACTCCTTGGCTACCTGGAGTTGAGTGGATAATGTACAGTCACCTTTATATAGAAAGGCATGGAGGTGCATAAGGAAAATAAAAAATGGGGAATATGGGCACATTTTAAAATGTTTTCAGGGAAGACTAAAATCTTTTAAGAGTACTTAATTTTTCTTTTATGAATTAATATAATCCATAATCCCACTATTGATTCAAAATTTTACCCATAGGTGTGAGCATTAAAGTGTGGGAAATCATAGGAAAGTAAAGAAAAGAAAAAGGAAAGAAATGGAACATGAAAATGGAAGAATAATAAACTAATGGATTTTAGAGACCATTGAAATGCAGATGAGCTCCTGGTCAGAAGCAACTTGGCAATGACCATTTAGATCAACAACCTTTCCAAAGCAAGTTTAAGAAACTAACAACAAAATCCCCAAATACAGATCAGGGGTGGGCGAGAAACTCTGACATCTCAACACTTGTTTTGAATTCTAAAATCATCTCTTTGTCCTGATTGGAAATCATGAAGTTGAGAAATTATGGTCTGATTTGCATGATTAAACCTCTACAGGACAGGTTCTGTCGCAAAACACTACAACTCATTGTACTTGGTAATGGTTAGGCAAACCATCATAATCCTCAACCAATGGAATAGATTTTCCTAGAAGAAAGGTCACAATGAACAATAGCCTCTAGACCAAAGCCCTGGAACCTGTTGCGAGTCTGATGACGAGCAACATGGAGTTGAATTCTCACAGAATAGTGGCCAGCAGCCCATCACTTGCTATTAATGTACAATGTCATGCACAACGGGTTTCAGTCCTTCGACCCCTTTGCTGGGGCGCTGAGGGGAAGAGTGCTTGCTGGCTGTCAGGAAGGTCTTCCTGCCATGAGGATTTGCCTCTAAGGAGATCCATCAGCGCCAACTTGACAGCACCGTGCCCTGCAATGCTCTAATGAGCTACCCTGCACTATGTTTTATCTCTCTGTGAAGTAAATCCTGCCAGACTTGCAAAGATGCTTACAGGATTTCTACTTTGTATCCTTAAATAAACCTGTGATTTCAATCCACTATAGCTTTTGAAATTGCCAATTGTTACATAAAAAAATGATTGAATATAGGCAACTTCGTACCATTGGACCTAATGGTTAAATGGTTATGCAAATTTGATACTACAGTACAACTATAGGAAGAAGGCAAGAATTAAAATCTGAACACTCGATTTTTCTCCCTAGGAAACCCCGTGAGGTTAAGAGAAGGCAAATTCCTTTTAGTTACACTTAGTGTTTGTGGAGTATCTACTTGTTTGATGCCTGAGAATACACGGTACATAGAAGAGATCAACATTACCCTTGAGGGATTTATCACTTGTGAAGATTTGACTAAATACAGAAAAATAGCCATATACCCAGAAATGTCATGGACTAGTCTTATTTTTTATGCTTTCCTTCATCTCCCCGTCTTTTTGCCCCATTGCTTTAGTATAATATTTGCCTCCTTTCTAGGACTGGTTATCTAATTTTCCGGACCAAAGCAAGGTCTTTTGTCTAAACAATTAAGAATTTCAAGATGATGATAGCTGAATATTAAACCGGGATTCTTCCACACCTTGAGACCATAATGTCTAGTGCAATAAATCAGACATGCATGCTTAAATATTGTATGTTTTCTCCTATATGAGAAAGTCAAATTATATATAAAGAGCAAAATAAAACACAGGTAATAGGAAGTAGGGAGACAGAGCTTTCTCAGACGGGAAGCAGCTCAAGAGATGAAAGGAGGGGAGAGGAAGGAAAGGAAGAGGGGATGAAAAAAAGGAATGAAGATGCGTTAGATACGTGTACCACCTCCACACAATAAAAGTAAACATTATGTACTGCGAACATGTGCTAATACAAAATAAGCAATAAAAAAATAAATAAACTGGGGTCCTTGTAAGCATGAGACACTGTGTGACCACCCAGGTTGCACAAAGCCAGATCTATTTCTTTCTGCTTCTCACATATGCCAACTTCATTCCCACCCCAGGGCTTTGCCACCTGCTATTCTCTCTGCTCAGAATGCTCTTCTCATAGCTAAGGTCATTGCCCACTGCTTCCTTTTCCTAGAGGCCTTGTCTGACACCCTTGCCTAAAGAAGGTCCATTTTTGTCACCATGACACCAAGTTATTTTACTTTTCCCCAAATTTTGCACTGTTGATTTCTTGCTAATTTTTCAATGGACTTATTTATTGCCTAGTTCTTCTCTACTGAAATGTAAACTCCACAGTAGAAGAGACTTTCTCTTGTTGACTTCCTCTGGTAAAGATGACTCCTAAAGTACCTTCAGTGGAAACATTTTTGGTGAACAAATAAAGAAACTAGTTTATTCCCAACCTATTTTTTTTTTAATAAAGAAATCTTCCCTGGTCTTCAAGTTTTTATTCTAACAGTGAGACTCAGCAAAAGCAATGCACATGCTTACAAACATAAAAATGAACCAATGAATGAAATTCAAAACTTTATCTAATGCAATATATCAAAAATGTAATCCTCATTCAGTTGCTATTCACCACATGATTTATCTTTAGAAATAACACTACCTTCTAAGGACAAACCAGTTTTTAGAGAAAATTTTGCTTTGGCTCTT
>RJWM01037910.1:0-2500 GCA_004363535.1 Dasyprocta punctata | reverse complement strand
TTGTCACTCTTCTAAAGCATCACTCATATTAATATAGTGATGAACAAATTGATTCACCTGAATAATTAACCTTTACTGCAGCATAACTACCTTAGGTACAGATTAATGTTTTCTATTCAGTTTAAGACATAAACCTACCAGGGAAATCACACTTATTAAACATATTGAAAAAATCAATTATTTCCTGCCACTCTGAGGAATTAGTATCAGCGATTAAGTTGTGCAGTTTTTTTAAAGCTTACATTCATCTGTCTGTACCCATTAAACAAAACCAGCAAATAGAGTGAAATGAAATTAACAACAAGAGCCAATAAAATATAACTTTTTCTGTTGATATCTTAGATATATAACTTTATTCATTATTGTACAACTCTTTTTTTTTTTTTACATGTGGGAGATTTAAAAAGTCACCCAGTGATTTTTATAGTGCAACCTTATGCTAGATAAAGATATTTAAGCTGTCAGTATAAACTGCTTCTGTTTTCATTTTGCATTTAATTTCAATGCCAGACTCAAGGCATAAATTTTTCATCACCTGCAATGCTATGAATAAAAGATTAAAAAAAGAACTGAGAAGAAATTCTAACACATGCGGCGCATGCAGCACATTGTGCAGACGCAGGATTCATAACTAGATGTTTAATTTCCATCTTTTTTTTTTACATCAGGAATGTGATTATTTGGGTTAATACATCATGGAGCTAATTCCTAGTATTTTACTTCTACAGAATTCGAGTTTACCTAGTTAGGGCCAAGTAGACCATTCATCCCACTTGAAATCTGAAGTAAATGCTCCAAGATTTACATGCTATTTTGTTAGCACTGCAGGGTTCTATTACTCTCATAGTTCTAGAAGGGGAATATTTCAACATCATAAATATTTTTTGTTTTATTCCATGAAATAGCATGTACATTAACCTCCCTCAAAGTCCATCGAACTCAGAATGACTGAAATGGTCCCATCTAATATCAGGTGCTCATTAAGGCTTGCTTCATGTTCTAGGCTAAAAGATATAATCAACCCCAAGAGGAGAAATTATGACTCAGTGTTAAGGCATTTTTATTTAGTGCTTAGGACCATTTTCTGTAGCACAATGTATCTTCGCTGTGATTTTATTAGCCTCCAAAGGACTCCCAGACCTGAATAATTTCTAATTATTGTCAATAGGTTTTCAGTGAGCAAAACATGGACTGAAGCCCTTTCTTCTCTCGTTGGGAGGGCCCAGGGTCTGCCAGCCTCACCACTGTGAAACTTTGCTTTCTTAGGGCAATTGACAGCCTGCTGAGAACTTGCTGCCCTGTTGGGGACAGCAAGAGTCATTCGCTAGGAGATTAGTGCCATCTAAGTATGTCTGACTTCTTGTCTTTAGCGCTAATTATTCAAAATAATTTGTGTGTGTGTGTGTGTGCACATGTGTGTGTGTGTTGTGCTGGGGATTGAACCCCAGAACATTCTAACACTGAGCTATCGCCTTAGCCTTTTTAATCTTCTGTCTTGAGACATAGCCTTGGTAAGCTGCCCAGTTTGGCCTCAAACTTGCAATCCTCCTGCTTCAGTCTCCCAAGTAGCTGAAATTACAGGTGAATGCCCACTCAAATGAATTTTTTTATGGTTACTGGACTGAAATCTGTAAAAATGTTTGAATGAAAAAAGCAAAATTGTATTATTGCATCACTATCAAAAGGTTCTCAATTAGTTCAGCTGATTTGCAGGTAGTGCTAGTGTGATGTAGGTCATTATTTAAATCCTGGCATGGGGGGTGCAATTAGAGTTACTTTGTCCCTTGGTCACTAGCAAACACCACATCCTACCAGGTTGTCTTATGTGCTATTGGTCACCAAAATAACTACGATAGTATGGTTGTATTACAGAAAACTCATCTCTACAATGAAGCACCAGGGGCATCAGTTTCATCTTTTGTAATTTTGTACAGCAAAAATTAGTATTTTTTAATAAAACTTTTTTTTTTTGCTTGTTATTTATTACTGTAAAGCCAATGCATATATCTTCCAACTCTTTAATGGGATTTAATTAGTTAGACTTCATAATATCTCCACTGTATGGGCAAGTTTAATTAAGCTTACTTTACAGATGAAAAAGCTCAAAAGTGAGAGGTTAAGTCACTTTTCTAAGGTCACATAAAATGTCAGGGGCACTTCTCAGACTAGAATCCCTGTCTTCTATATCTCATTCCATTGTAGTCCCCGTGAGACTGCTCTGCCTCTATGGAAACAGCCCGGAGTCACAGTAATATGTCACTATATTATCACATTATTTTCCAATATGCTAGAAGACACAGCTTAGTGAAAAGGCATGGGGAGTCAAGGATTACAGATGTATCTTCCTTTAAGCAACACAAATGTATGGAAATTTGGATTTGCTAAACAGATAAATTAGAGGATGTCATGTATCACTTAGTCTGTGCTATCTCCTGTTGTTATTAATCACCTTGTTTTGCATGCCCTAACTCCCAAACTAGACAGTAGGCATAAGGACCAT